>JAZHYW010009147.1:0-74501 GCA_037355805.1 Ixodes ricinus
AGACAGACAGAACTCATTTGAAAGGAAAGTCTGACGGAAGCAGCCAGCGGCAGCTGCTGTACTCCGTGCAGCCCTTAGCTGACGGTGCGGTGAGAGCTACGCGCTTCCCAGGACCAATGAGCTGCCACCCTTCCATCACGTGACCCGGCTCTCCCGCGTGGGCGAGAGGCGTGATCACGCCGCGAAAGATAGGCTGGTCTAACGAACGTGTAGTTCCCATCGCACTGTCCGATTCGGGAGGTGCGAAGCATAGGAGCTTCGCGCGGCGCGTTCTCCGAAGCCACGAGAAGAAAGCTGCCACTTCTTACGCTCACAGCGCGGCAGCTGCAGGCTAAAGGCAAGTTCGTTAGTGCGGGACCGGCCTACCCCGCGGAGGCTGCGGAGTCTACCAGCGGGACGCCATTGTTGGTGCAGTATGCTGGGATTTACTGTGCTGTGAGTCTAAATATAATCAAACGTCTCATTTTTTTCATTTTTTTTTTAGATGAAGACTTTACAAGATCTCAGAGGGTGGTGACTGCAGGACGATCGAGGGAATAAGCTTGCGGCGGTTGGTGCTTTTCCAGCGAATATTCGACTGGACTCTACACTGCCTTTCACTTTGAATCCGGTAGCAGCCAACGCTTCGCTACGATTATTCAATCAAGCAGCGCCAAAGTGCATCGACGCGGCCTTGATCGTCTTTGAGCGTTTTGCTATCATCGAATAAAAATAATCGCACACAGCGAGTGCACCTCAATCTTGCGCTTTGTTCTGTGCGCGATTGTGTTGGCCGTTGATAGCTGAACCCGCAAGGAAACGAGTGCCGTGACAATGCACTTTGGGCCCTGCTTGACTGGGCTTCTTCGGGTGTTAGGGTCGTGCTGTGGTCGGACCTAGAGCGTTTAATTTATCTAATCGTGTTTTTAGTTTTTGTGATACGTTAGAATCCTCTTCATTGGGCGCCGTGGTTGGCTATCTCCGTGTTCTGCAGAAAAATAGGTTTGGGTATGTTTTTTTGTTTTTTGTGTTTTGTTTTTAGAGTGGAAGAACTTTCTGCGCGTCTATAATCGTTGACAGCCGAAGAAACACCGGTCAATAGGATCGCGCTTCTTGCCTTCCGATTCGTTCTTCGGTAGTCTTATCGGCTGCGAAATCGCATTGAACGTGGAGCCATAAGAAGATGCTCGACACGCCCCGCGTTTTTAAGCTGTCAATGACCGTAGTCTTTCCTATGGCTCACGGGACGGGTCGAGCGCTGCGAAGAGCATCGATCAAATGACAACGTATCAAAAATTTCTTAGCTACAAAACGCAGTCTGTGTAGGGGCAATGACCATGATCTTTCGTTTCCTCATTGTAAACTCGCAGAAGGCGTTTTCAAGTAAAACCCTTTTTTGTATCTGCGCATAGCCATTGACTTTGCTGATGGGCGTTTTAATGTGAATAGCATTCTTTGGATACTTCACGCACTTTTCGTCTATCTATGTATCTATCTATCTGGCTATCTAACCTCTTACGCCGCGGGTCGATAAATAAATAAAAAAGACCGGCGCCGGCTGGGATTCGAACCGTTGACCCTTTGATCAGCAGGCAGACGCGCTAACCACAGAGCTATGAAGGCAGTCATTGAACGCACTCTAAACGGTTGTTTATATCTTTACCATAGGACGCGCTTTACAGCGCTGTCACAGCTACCGGTGCGCGCGCGTTCCATGCACGAGGGCTCATTCCGCTCTCGTGAGGCTGAGCACGGCCGCTAGCTCACCCTCTCCCGCAGCGCGGGAGAGGGTGATGCTAGCGGCCGTGCTCAGCCTCACGAGAGCGGAATGACCTCGTGCATGGATACGCGCGCGCACCGGCTAGCTGTGACAGCGCTGTAAGCGCGTCCCCTATGGCAAGATATAAACAACCGTTTAAATACCGTTGGTTGAGACTAGCTGAGACGCCAGAAAGTCTGGTCGGTACCATTTTGAGTGTTTGTGCGTATGGCGCGTGCTTTGCTCGCCTTCCTAAGTGACACAAACGCACGTGCTGGGCTGCGGAGATCGTGCGCAGGGCTGTGAAGGTGTCAACAAATTTAGAATCGCCTCAAGAGTGGGCTGGCGTATCTAGAGTGTGCCGGCCACCTGACGAACGCGCATAACTCCGCACCGTTTGATGCTATTCGCATTAACGTAGATAATCATTCCCAAAGGATGGGTTCTGCTGATTTTGTGTTATAAACCCCCAGGATTAATTGCGAGCGGTACTACCGCAGTAGAAAAGAGTTGTATGGCCCCTTTAATAACGTACGAGACGAGGTTAAACGTGAAAACCCAGTTCAAACACGAGGAATTTACTCACATTTAGAATTCATGATCGTGTTATTTTTTCTTCTGTTTGTGTGCATGTTTATACAGCCTGAGGTTAGTATGCCACAACGAGCGACTTGTCTCTCAGCTGTAGATGAGCGATTTAGTAGTGCAGTACAACCGCTAGCCTGGGCTCATTAACGTGCACCACGCAGTAGTGATCACGACCGCACGCCGGTACGATGCTCATCCAGATCAAAATTTTTCTTTTTTTTCTGGCAACCGTTGGTATTGAAGAGACTGCCTAACCGATATGCTACAAACGAAAACAACTTTTTATCTGACCGCCATAACTGCTTGCGTCGTGGCAAGCACGGGTGAGTCAAGATGGCAAAATACCGAATTTTCTCTCAATTTGCTTCGAGAGCTACCACGAAACAAGTCAACAAACACCGTATTTTCGCCCATCGGTGCGTTCATTCCCCTCGCTCTCCTGAACAACGAGGGCCAGTGGAGAAACGGGTCAAGAAATTCAACATGTCCTCAGCTCCGCAAAAACCCATAGTCAGAAGATCTTCTATCGTCGTTCCAGGCCTTATACGAGACGGTCTACCATAATGACGCCAACAACTCGTACTTAGAGCAGGCCAACGTGTTCGTTGTCAAAAAGAAACGAAGAAAAACCTACGGTCAGCGTTCAGGAAACTCCTGGACAAGGGCAACGTCCTCCATACCTCCATCTGGGAGATGAATGGCCAGCTACCCTTCCAAATTGATCAGTGGGTGGGTACCGAGACTTACAAGAAAATAACGCACATTCTGGACGCAGATGCCCTCGACCAGAACACAGTGAGGAGGTAAAGTATTTACTCATTTTTTTCGATTGAGTTCGAAATCACGTTTGTAGCAAAGTTGTTAAGCGATTTATTAATCCTGGATGAAGTCAAATTTGGGGGTTTTACGTGCCAAGCCAACGACGGGCATCTGGCACGCCCCAGCGGAGGACTGAGGATTAATTTGGACCACCTGGGGATCGTTTGACGTGCAACCGAAAGCTCGGTTACACGGCGTCTTCTCCACAATAAGCCTCCGTCATATTGCGGGCACCTCGGCCGGGATTCGAACCCGCCAAATCCGGGATGAAGGCGCGTAATAGCAATACCACCTCGAAGACAAGGCCTGCGCATGACGTCATCGTTACTAGATCCTCAACTCGCCCCAAGCGGCAGACAGCCCGAAGCTGGATGAGTATGAGCCACGTGCGGTAGCCGCGACTGCTGAGCGCGAGCGTTGGCGTGAGCTGATGGCGAGCTTGCACGATGTCCATTTGCAATGTGCATGCGACACCATCGAGATTGCCGGTCCTGGCAGCCTATTAATCTGAGATCGTTCTGAGCGTGACCACTAAAGCAGGCGAATGAAGCAGACGATGTACCAGACGATGGTGCTGATTCGGGCCACTAGTGAAACTAAATGAGCTTCCGCTTCAGTGTAACGACACTTGGCCATATTGTGACTTAAAATCATGGTTGCCACTTAGCTGCAGCTTTATGTGAAATCGCAGGAAACGCTTTTCCGTCCCTCCAGAAATGTTTAAACAGTTCGAGAGAAAGCAAAGAAAATATTACATGAGCTTCCCAACACCGAATCTAATGCTGAGGAAGTCGCACTTTTGAATCATGGCGATCGGCAGTTGCGTCCGATCTGCACAAGCACCAAAATGGCGGCGCCACAACAATGTTGGGGAGTGGAGTGCCGATAGTCTAAGCGCTAGCTAATTTAGTGGCCCTGCAGGGCCACCTAGGGGGCGATGAGAAGATCTACTAGTGTTGACGTTTGGAGGAGGGTAACGTGCAGGCCTTGTCTTCTAGGCGGTATTGATAATAGTCTATAGACCGATCTCCAGCAGGTGTTCCGCGCGTGCGTGAAGCCGCCATAGCATTGAGTTCACAGGAGACAGGCGACAGCGCCCGTGACGCCTCGTGGTCTGCACGAGCAGAGCTCCTACGAGGTTGTGGCACATGCAGAAATAAGAGTTCCCTCTATGCATTGGTGCAGCTGTGGCGTAGCCAAACTTGCTGGTGAGATCGGTCCAAGTGCTTGCATGGCATCTTCGATGGACCTTTTTTTTCACGAATATTAAAAAAACTAAAACTCCGTCGATAGTTTTTTTTTTTTAATTAGTAAATGCTTCGGCACGTCATAGTAAGGTGATTCTGTGGGAGTTTTGTTGTAACTTATACAAACCAATATCTTCCACTGACCTTTTTTTCTTCCGCGCAGCAAGAAAGACGTCAATTCTGGGGCAAACTGCATGGTAAGTATAGTGCCTGGAGCGTGCCTCCGACTTTCCCGTGTCCTAAGAGTTTCACGTTGTTACGACACCACAGGAAACATGACGATAGCGACTGGTAACCAACAACGTTTATTCCTGCGCAGCTTGCGCTTTATATGGTAGACAGGAGAGGGGAAGGCGAGAGGGAAAGGAAGAGAGAAGGCGGAAAGATAAGATGACAAGCGCCACCGTGCTTGTGGCGGCGTGGCCGATCTGCAACAGTCTTCTCCCTCCTAGGGGAAAACCGTACTGGGGCTCTCCTGGTTCGAGTAGGTCGTTGCAGGCCTGGCGCCGCCTCCGGCTGCGGGAGACGTGGCGGACTGGGAGCGCTTTCCGGTGGACTTTCGGGAAGCCGGGGCTTGACTTGATCGAGGTGTCTGTGAAGGACGTCTCCCTCGTTGCCGTCGGCGGTGACCATGCGTGCGCCGTCCGTGGACTGTACTCCAGCTGGTGTCCATGGTTCACCTCTTCCAAAATTTCGCACCCATACTGGTTCCCCTGTGTGGACAGGATCGTTGGTATAAGTGTCGTTCCGATGACCGACCCGTGATGGTGGGGGTACGACCGCGTTATCTAGCCTTGAGCGCAGCTCGTATCCCATTAGCTGCATGGCCGGGGTCTTGCCACCTGCGGAAGGTGTCCGACGGTACCGATGCAGCACCCTTGCTAAACGAGTCTGCAGCGACCCTTGCTTGTTTTTCTTAAGTCCCTGTTTTACTGTGCGGACGGCGCGCTCCGCCAGCCCATTAGATTGGGGTGGTAAGGTGCCGTACGGAGGTGCACGATGTTATTCAGCCGCAGAAACTTTCCAAACTCTTCACATGTAAACTGTGGGCCATTGTCGGATACAATGGTTTCTGGCAGCCCGAAGGTGCTAAATACCGTTCGCAACGCCTCAACCGTAGTAAACCCATTGGCACTTTTCATGGGCACCGCCTCAATCCACTTCGTGTGTGAATCTACCACAACTAACAACATAAAACCATCCACTGGTCCCGCAAAATCAATGTGCAATCTGGACCAGCGTCGCCCCGTCTCTGGCCACGGAACAGGTGTTTGTCTTGGTGGCATCGGTGCGGCCTGAACACAAATATGGCATGTCTTTACGAGTCGCTCAATATCTTGGTCAATGCACGGGTACCACAGCATTGAGCGAGCTAGCGTCTTCATGGAGCCCATTCCCTGATGTGTGTCATGCAGTAGTCGTAGCATTGCTGGTCTGGCAACTTCCGGCCCAACCACGCGATGGCCCCAATACAAAAGCCCATGACTAACAGTCATCTCGTCTCTCCTGTCAAAGTAGGGTTTTAAACGGCTGTCCTCTTGTGCTAGACGAGAAGGCCAGCCTTCCTGTACCAACTTCTGCACCTTTGCGAAACCATCATCTTCCGCCTTCAAAACGGCCAACTGCTTAGCCGACAAGACGCCATCGTTGAGGCTTTCAGTGAGGAGAACATACTCACAGCCATCCACCTCTTGCGCAGATTCAGGGGGTGCTGATCCAGTCACTGGAAGCCGGCTGAGTGCGTCGGCCGGAATATTGGCCTTGCCGTCCTTGTGCTGGATGACGTAGTTGTAGGCCCCCAGCAGTAGAGCCCACCGTTGGATCCGCCCCGCGGCCATCGCCGGTATGGCCTTATCAGGATGAAACAAACCGAGCAAGGGTTTATGGTCAGTCGCGAGCGTGAAACGCCTTCCCAAGAGGTATGTTCGGAATTTCGACACCCCGAACACCAAAGCGAGGGCCTCCCGCTCTAACTGTGAATAATTCCGCTCGGCGGCTGTGAGTGTGCGAGAGCGGAACCCTATGGGGCGCAGGACCCCCTGGCCAACATCGTGAGAAAGTACGGCGCCAATACCCATTGGTGACGCGTCACACTCAAGAATTAACGGCTTGTCTGGGTCAAAATGCGCCAAGAAGTCAGCTTCTTTGAGTTGGGTCTTCGCCTCGCTAAACGCGCGTTGCTGCCTGGGTCCCCATTCCCACTTTGCCTCCGCGCGGAGAAGCTCGTACAACGGCGCCATGATCGAGGACGCGTTCTTGAGGAACTTGTGGTAGTAAGTCACCAGCCCTGCAAAAGACCTTACATCGGCTACTGTTCGGGGCGCATTAACTTGGAGGATTGCATCAATGTTTTCTGTCTTAGGTTGCACCCCCAGATTGCTAATTCGGTGCCCCAAAAAGTCCACCTCGGTCTGTCGAAACTTGGACTTCCCTGGATGCAACCGTACCCCCGACTTGCGAAATCTTTGCAATACTTTCCGAAGTATAGTGCAGTCATTATGTTTCTCAGCGATAATGACGTCATCCAGATAGACCTGGACTCCCGATAGGCCTTGAAGAATCGACTCCATACGCCGCTGGAACAACGCTGGTGCTGACGCGATGCCGAACGGCAGGCGAGTAAAGCAGAATAGCCCTTTCTGCGTATTCACGGTCGTGAGTAGCATAGATGCCTTATCTAACGGGAGCTGATTGTACGCGTCGCGTAAGTCGATCGTGGTAAAAACTTCGCCTCCGTTCAGCGTTGCAAGAATATCTTCCACTCGCGGAAGCGGATACTGCTCAGTCCGACATGCTTGATTAACCGTGATCTTGAAATCTCCGCAAAGGCGGATGCCACCGTTACGCTTTACTACCGGCACAACAGGCGCTGCCCAATCGGAATGCGGAACTGGGATGATAACGCCCGTTTCCACTAGCCGGTCAATTTCTGCCTCTACCTTTGAGCGTAAGGCGTACGGCACTTGACGCGCTTTACAAAACTTCGGAGCTGCGTCCGCTCGAAGCTGAAGGTGGGCAGGTGGTCCTTGAATGAGGCCCAGTCCTGGCTCGAACACTTCCGCGAATTCGTCTAGCAAACCCTTGAGATTGACCTTGTCCACGAAACTGGAGGCCGAAGGCTCACCTTCTGTTGCTACGCTGAGTACCGGCATCTCCAGCAGGTCGAATGCGCGTATGAGGTCGCGTCCACACAGGTTGGGCCCAGAGCAGCCCAGGACAGTCAGTGTTCCTTCCCTGGATTGGTCTCCCAATGCCACCTTGAGCTTCAGCTGCCCGCGCACTGGTAGTTTTCCGAGGAAACAAGTCAACTTCAGAGGAGAATCCTGGAGGCTCGGCCACGCAGCCTTGTGCTGCATGTAGGTAGGCCACGTGATGACCGACACCGGAGACCCCGTATCTAGTTGCATGTTGACAGGCACGCCCCCCCCTCCCCCAGTCGAAGGTACGCGCAGTAGGCTGAGCGGCCTCGATGTGTCCGACGTGTTCCATCGACGCCCCCAACATGAACAGGCCCTCGGTGATGGTATCCCACTCTTGCTCACCCCGCGGTGCAAGTGCATTGACGTGCTGTTGGGTTGGCCTCGTTGACGCGGTAACTGGTCTGTCGGTGCGACGGAAACAAGCCTTGGCGATATGACCTCGTTGGCGGCAGTTGTAGCATTGAGCTGACCGAAAACGGCACGCGTCTGGCTGGTGTCCCCTCTGCCACACCTGGAACACGGCGACTCAGTTTCCCGCCATTTCTGCCTTGGCGTCCTGCTCCCCACGGCGTGCACGCCCCCATCCTCTATCGTGGCGCGTTGCATTTCTTTGACATTTTCTTCCGCCATTTCTGCTGCTACGGCGATTTCCTCGGCTTCGGTTCTCGTCAAGAACGGCTTGGCCAGAAGTTGCCGACGCACCGTTGAATTTTGGAGGCCGCAGACTATCCGATCTTTCAGCATCCGGTCCAGTGTGTCCCCGAAGTTGCAGGTGTCCGCTATTTGTCGGATGGCCACAACGAAGTCTCTTACCGGTTCCCCCGGCAGCTGGTTGCGCGAGAAGAACTTGTACGACTGGGCCGTTTCGTTCAGTTTTAGCGAAAAATGTTGCTGCAGAAGGTCGACCACTTCGCTGTACGGAAGTTCATTCACCTTTGCTGGAGCACAGCGTCCGCTGATGACGTCCACGGTGTTCGTGCTCAGCGCTGCGACGAGCAAGGCGCGTTTCTTCTTCACGTCCGTCACCCCGTTGCCTTCGAAGAACGCCTCCAGTCGGATTTGGTAGGCGGGACCATTTGTCGACGGCTTCGTCGAACTGCGGCGGACTTGCATAGCTCACCATGTCTGCCGGGCAGAGCAGCGGAAGATATACGATCGCATCGTCGTCGCCACTGTTACGACGCCGCAGGAAACATGACGATAGCGACTGGTAGCCAACAACGTTTATTCCTGCGCAGCTTGCGCTTTATATGGTAGACAGGAGAGGGGAAGGCGAGAGGGAAAGGAAGAGAGAAGGCGGAAAGATAAGATGACAAGCGCCACCGTGCTTGTGGCGGCGTGGCCGATCTGCAACAGGCCGTGATTGCTTCGCGCCCCCGGCTGAAAATTGCGCGTACGCTTTTAGCAAGTTAGCTTAAGTTTGTGCCAAGCGTAATTTTCAAGCATATTGTGCTGAGGGTTGTTAAAGAAGGAATACCTGGCGGCGGAATGAACAGGAATCTATGGAGATTCTTGTCGGCTTATAACAAAACATTCCAACATTCAGAGCTGAAAATAGAGTAAGACAATCTGTAAGTCGCGTTCAGTTTAAATATTTTTGAGTAAGTAAGCTACTGCCCGTTAGACAAAACAGAACAGCCTAGACTTGCTCCTGCTTCGACTTTGGTGCATGAAACTTCGGTACATGAAACTTTGGGGCATGAAATTTGTGACATGAAGGTGAGCGTCTAGGTATTTGATTTGGCCACTATGTACTGCAGAAGGACGATCTTCATTGTTTTACCGGAATTCCAAATACAAAACATGCCGTGAAAGTAATTAAGGATTGCCAGAAAGTTGTATTCAGAATATACATAATGTAGGGCGCACGTTCTGTCTGCTTCTTTTGCGGGGGTTGTGGAGACGTCAAAACGCCGAGCTCTGATTGGCCTTGATTGAAAAATAGTAGACCTCAAACCAAGCTGCCTTAAGGTATGCCCACTGTCCTTCAATCAAACCCAATTAGAGCTTCGCGTTCTGACATACATTGCCAAAACGCCCGCAGAAGAAGCAGAGGAACTTGCGCTCCGAATAATGTATATTTGGGAGTTCTACCCAATGTTTCCGAAGGGCAAAACGAAGATTTCAACATTATAATCACTCTGTCCAAACTGAATTAAATATCAACTCAAAGCAAAGAGCAGTATACGACTGCGTGTGGTGTACCATAGCCTTCTATATGCTCGCAAAGCCTCTGGCAGTTTGACGACGGAACCACAGAGTGTTCGGTCGCAGATTTAAAGCGCGAGGATCTGGTAGCACAAAGTATTTCTCGGGGAACCTGGTCGTCAGCGCACAGCTTCTGCAGCGGCGAGAACCCGAAACATGGTTTTCAAGCCCGACGAGACACGAAGCGGTAGCACGAGGAACGCGAGAGGCACGAGCGGCCATTTCATGGCTCGGGAGAAGTATATTTCGGCGTCTCGCCGCAGCAGGGCGCCCGTCACCTCGAGCTCTCCTGTCCATCCGTCGTCTGCCACTCTACGTTTTCGACTTTCGGCGGCCGCGTCTCGTGGCGATTTGCCAGGCTTTGTCAGTATAGAGAAGGCTATGGGTGTACCAATAGATCGATTTCTAAGCGTCCCACGCATGCGTGATGCCGCCGTAACTGTAGTTCATAGGTGGCAGGCGGCAATTCACGAGACAGCTCGTGCAGCCTCGTGCTCCGCTCGCTCAACCGCTCAGTCGGGTTGTCGTGCCTGCACAATACATGCCGGCCGGAGTGGCGCAATGAAACTGGCTGTGATATTGGTCTTTTTCCTCTTTTGTTTTGTACTTGCTAAAATTTAAGATTGGTAAGCAAGAAATTATCTCCATGAGCCTTTTTATAAAGCCATCATAAGAAGATATACGTTGAGGTGTTTCTAAGTAAAGGGAAAACGTTAATTCTGATATATTTTCGTTTCATGTCCGCGTCGTATGAAGGCTCGACAAAATACGTGTGCGTCAGTCAATATTAAGCCTGGAAATAAGTAAGTTTGGAGTGTAGAAGGCTGGAGCAGCTACGGGAGTGGAAACGCGAGCGACAACACCAAATTTCATTTCCTTATAGATATCATTTGGTTTTAACAACTGTTATGAATGAGTCGGTTAATTATTCGGGAGGAAAAGACTGTCAGAAAACCGAAAAACACATACAAGTTGAGGAATAAAACAAATTATATATACTAAACTGACAAAAGCAAGAATATGCACCCCGACACAAGTGTCTGAACTTTAATAATAAAAGAATAATATTAATTATTATTATTATTATTATTATTATTATTATTAATATTATTGCATTATTGCAAAAAATAATAAAGAAACCAGACCAGATAGATCCAAGATCGCGCATAATAATTACTTACAAACAAAGTACAGTGCTAATGCGTGCGGCTTTTTCCGGGGAGCGCTAGACTGGTGGCATTCGCGGAAAGTAAGCTAGTCACGTGGCGCAACACGGAACGGCCCGCTCGAAGGGTGTCCTGCCCACTCTAGCAGCTGGGACAAACCGCTTCGCTCATTCCGACTATCCTTGTTCGGACGTCTCTCGGCACTTGTAATGTCATTGTCGGCGATCAGTGCTTTTGTCCTGTAGGATTCTCTCGATACTATGTGGATTCCTGTTGCATCCGGTCAATTGATATACTTTTGTTTCAGTCGCAAGCTTGATAAGCGATAAAAGAAAAGCGCTTTATGATATATTTTTGTTTTTTGATGACGACATCGTTGATACGCCTTCATGCTTTAGTTTGTTTATTGTTCGAACAATGATGTTTATAAAATGCGTGCGAGCAGCCTTCCGCGTTCGCCGCCAGCTGATAGAGTGGGCAGGACACCCCTCGAGTGGGCCGTTCCATATTGCGCCACGTGACTAGCTTAGTTTCCGCGAATGCCACCAGTCTAGCGCTCCCCGGAGAAGGTTGCACGCTCGCGCGTTATAGGCAAGTGTGGTTAGCACTGTACATATACAAAATACCACTAGAGCCGAAAGGGGGAAAAAAATCACGTACCCGAGGTGTTTACTTATTCAGTGCGATAAAAGAAAAATTGCAAACTACATAAATGTTATCAGGCAACAAAACATTAACTTGTTGATAACTAGCTACAAGATACTGTAATTGCTCGTTCATACTGGGACAGAAAGACCAAAATAGAAACACAGGATTAATGTATACGTATGAAAATCATCTAACATGAGATAAAAAAAAAGATATGATATTTGGTATTTTTCTTTTAGACAGAGAAAACGAATGCAAAGGAAAAATACAAATTGGAACTAGCGTTGCAAGTAATTTGCAAAAATGTAGATTTCATGTTAGAATATTGATTTTATAGTTTTTTCAAACAGATGCCTCGTAGTTATCTCAAGAAACGTGTCCGGTAAATCGTTAAAACCTTCAAGTACCAAAAACGAGCATAGACGCCTTTCATATTTGGTATAAAAACGTAGAATAATGAAACGTTCACCTTTCCTCAGAACACGTTCCCCAACACGAGGCGTTTTAAAGGAACTTTGTCAACAGTGTCTGCTATTTTGCAACAATGTTCAAATGTTATCAATATTATTATTATTTTTTATTTTTTTTTGCAGAACATATTTACTGGAACGCTCTGCCAGGAGAATTTGTCGGTCGTTGCTGCCTCAAGCTGTTCGGAGTCCAAAATAAGTGCTGTTTTTTTTTTAATGAGAATGGCTTGCAAAAATTATGCGCAGGCTCTTTGAATTGTTTGCGCACGCTTTACCCGCACAGTGTGCGTGATTATGTGTTTATTATGTGTTTTTTATGTTGCCTCTCCTGCGTAGACCGAAAAATCCGCAGTATCGTAAATAAATAAATAAATAAATAAATACACACTTTTTAAAGAGAGCTGCAAAACGCGGTAGACACAGCGATTTAAATAATTCTTCACTCGGCAAACATCTAGACGTGTACGCTACACCTCTGAAAATACTTTGTTCGATCGTGTCGATTTTATTTTGCCAAAACATAGAACAGTTTGGATAAATAGTATACCATAATGTAGCAGCCCGTAGGCTAAAACACTGACTATCATCTTTAAAAAAAAATAGAAAAAAGTTTTTGTTGCAAAAAGCATAAATGACACACTTGCAGTGGTTTAGCAACATAACTTAAATAAAAATTCCAAGACAGATTACTGTCGAAAACGATTTCTAAAGTGCATGGTAGCGGGAATAAAGTCAAGAGGTGAGCATATGCTCCTCGTACATTTTCATGAGTGCAATGCAATAGGAATGTCTGGACATTTGCGCGCCAGGGGCTCCTGAAACACATTAGTTTTATCGATGTGAATTTTAAAACAATTTGCCCCAAACCCATGTATTACCCGGGAAATATTGGCTGGTAGTGAAGAGATCGAACTGCACAAATTGATATGCCGAGAGACTAACGAAGTATCGACGGCGTACTGGTAAATATTGCAGCTAGAAACAGTCGTAGAAAAGTAATTTACGTAAAGATGGAACAAAAGTGGGGAACAATTTGGGAACAAAAATGGAGTACCCGTGACGCACTCCAAAGTTCAAGTTTATGTTGACACTGCTGGTATTACAAAATATAACGTGTTGTGTTCTATACGCCAGAAAATCTTGACGAATACGAAAAAAGGGCCCGCTAAAACAGCAGTCGTTAATATTTTTTATTAATGGGGCCATGCAACGACTTTTAATTTGCAGCGAACCGGAGCGCATTGAACACAGTAACTTCGTAAAACTTTTCTTTTCTCGAAATGCACTTTCTTTTAAAAGTTATAGGCAAATATAATATTACAAAAACAAGCCAAAATATTTGCCTTCATGACTTCCCTGGTCTTGGCTTGGGTGGCCAATGGTCGAAGTGAAGTGACTGTCCCATTAGCTGCGGCTTACGTTGATGGCCGCTCCTGCAGCGGCACTTGCCGGCATGAATTCACCGGGCCTGTCAAAGTTGGAGAACCGAATCCTCAGTAAAAGTGCGAAACTGAGACTATAGTACCGTACGAGGACACTCCTCGGAAGCATACGGAGTGCGCTGGCGAAGCCTCTCGGCTCAACTCACCGACGCCCAAGTTCCGGTCAAGTTCCGGACGGGTTTCCTGTAACTCTCGCAAGGAGACAAATTCGTACTTTCGTTTCTTGCAAAACGTGCCGCCGGCGTAGCGCTTCGCCTGCTGGGATCAGCGGGGCATGTCCTCTCGACATCCCGAAGCGAGCGCGCTTCGGGATCTCAAAAGCCATGCGCGGGGGCCCTGCGCCACCTCCCTCTTTCACCGCTTGGTGGCGGGTATGTCGACGGGTTATTTCTTGTTTCCTTACTTTCTACACTGTATTTGTTTCTTTCTCATCCAAATTACTGAACGAAAACTACTTTCATAAAGCTTTTTAAGGCTCTGACTAGTCGTAAAGCAGGAGCTTACCGGGACCGACGAAGTCAGGAACTCATCACATGCCGCACCTTCGGCGCCACGGGGCGTCCCAATAGGAGGAGGAGGTTTCCGCGTCATCCGGTAAAGTAGGACGCACTAATATTTAGTGAATCTGTCCTTGCTCGTTGGATTGCCCGAACCACAAGAGAGGTGAAAACCGCAAAAAAGGTTGACGCTTAAATAGGATAGCACGGCCCCTTTAAGTATTTTATGACTGATAGAATCAAATGTCATTGAAACATCTAAAAAGAGTGCGCCGGCATACTTTTGTTATCAAAAGTTGTGTGTAATGTGTCTACGAGTTCTTCAAGAAGCGAATCGGTACAGCGCTCTGCGACAAAGCCGTGCTGGGACGGTGATAATATATTAAAACTTCTCGAGGAACATGGTAATTGATTTCAATATGTTTTTCGACTACTAGGGTTAAACACGATAAAATAGATATCGTCTGTAGCCTTCAACACTTTCACGCTTACCGCTTTTATAAAGAGGCCTCACTAACAATCGCACTTTTCGAACCAACAGGAATTGCTCCACAGTTTTTAATCCCGTTCATATGTACAACAGGCCGTGTGCGTCGAAATTTCGCCGTGAGTCGGCAAGATGAATGTTATGTGCCCCGGGTGCCTTACTGGGCTTAAAACGAAATAAAAAGGCATGTAAATTTTTTGTCGTAATGTTCGGTAAAAATGAAGATGCTGACCACGAACGGGGCGGATTAGACGGCACGACATCTTCGTCACGTGAGACACCCGAAACTGAAGCAAAGAAGCTTTCAAAACTTTCCGCAAACAATAGCACGTCGATGCAAAAATATATTTTTTAACTGTATCGTCAATAGTTGATCTGTTAGAACATTCTTTGACTTCATTTACTAAAAACAACGTCTTCAAAACTTCAAAACGTGAACGAAAACAATTCTCACGAAAGTGTTTAATTTTTTCGGAACGAATGAAGGCATTTGCACAATTTATTTTCTCTTGAAATTGTAATTTAGCTGTTTGGTTTTCTGGGGAACGACAACACCGTGTCCACAAAATATATATATATATTTTTTTATAGCAGAAAGGGCGTCTGAAGTTAACCAGGGCCGATTCGGCCTTGTTTTTTATTACCGTTAGTAGTTTTTGTTTGCATGGTTTTTGAAGTTTGATAAGATATCAACAAGCTTTCAGTAGGCATCGTGGATAGTTAGAATTTTCAGTGGGCCAATATCAGTTATATGCATATATTAATATATGGAAGTTATTTGAGTTCATTATGGCTCCTTGAATCTGTTCTTCTAATTTTCCAGGAATAACCTCGGCGGATATTCGCGATGCCACGAAGTAGCGGTGGACCATTTTTTTGTTTAATGACTTCGGATAATACCGGAACCTTCAAGTTTCTGATCTTTATATCATCGATAGAGGAAATCATAATTTGGTCCGACGGGAAATCTTCTCTGGTGGGTGACTGAATTACGCTGTCAATATTATAGTTCAGAAGAATATTAAATAATCTACAGGCTGGAATTTTTGGAAGGCTTTAATAGATCAATATTCGTCATTCACAATACAAAGCTTATTGGTCGGCACCCTAGTTTCTAAACTTGTGCTTAGCTCATCTAAAAAGTTATGTTCTTTGTCCGATAGTGATATAGAAAATACCAGATGAGATATCACGAAATTGCTTTTACATAGTTTTAACGTTATATAGTCTATATTTTTTAAGGAAATATTTGAGCTGATTGATGACCTAATTTTTTTAACATAGACTGCTATTCATCCTCCTCTAGACGAGTTACGGTTTTGGAAAAAGCCTCAAAAACCAGGCAGGGAAAACGGAACTTGAGCAACGCCCACGTCCCGAACATTTATTTTGGTTAATACATCATAGTTTCGGTAAAGACATAATATTATTAATATTAATAACAATAAAAAAGCATGCTTCGCAAGTAGTGCATGAACAGCGGAAGAGAAGGAGCAGACACTTTTCTCATAATGTGGGCACATGCGCACAACACTTTTCCCTCCCCCTTCTCCACCACCGTGAAAAGAAAATGACAAACTAAGTACGCTAGACGAATGGCCACGACCCAAAGGCTCATCAGAAAACAGAAACGCCAACTTCGATTTACTCGTGGATTATATAAACATATCTGCGTACCCATCACCTCATCTGCTCAACATAATTCGGCTAAAAAAGGCCATTCTTCGATTAAAAAAGTTAAATAAATGCATGGCTTAGCTCACTGACTTCGTCGCCCATTCACCTCCCAAATACGCCCTTAACCTTCACTCGAAAGTCCTTAACCTATACTTAAAATATTTCCGCCGAAAAAAAATCTTTTAATGGCGTGAGCGTGGTTTAAACGTTTAAAATAGGCGCGAAACCAGGCATCAGTGAATAATTGAGTAATAATAAGATTTTCTTCAAAACTATTCATTATTTGTTTTATAAAACTAGAACGCCTTTTATCTTGCTATGTTATGGCGATTATGCAATTTTTAGTGTTAAAATATTTAAACAAGACAAAAAAATGCACAAACTTATCACATTTTTTCAATTTTGTGTTTAATTGTTGCTTTGGGCCTGGCAATTATTAACCTTTTATTGTTGGAAGCCCTGTATATATATTGCAAATGAAAACTGTTTGAAGCCATACAAAAAACACTTCACAGAAAAATAAATGTTCTGAAGTTGTGAAAACGTTCGTTTTGCTGCATAAACAGACGTTTATTATAACCTGAGTTAATCAAAGTAAAAATACGAAACATACCGACTTCAGATAAAAGTTTATTGCCTTTTTATTTGGAAAAAAATAATAATTTTTTTTTTCAGCGAGAAAAAAAAAGTATTGAATCTGAGCTCCCACGTCGCAAGCCGTACTGGTTTCTTAGCTCCTCTTCACCGCATAGCATGCCACTGTCGACGTTGTTGCCGGACGAAGCGGAGTGTCTACCGCAGGCAGGCGCAGAAAGGTTGTGTTGTCGTCGTGATGTTCACGGGAAAAGGGTTGCTTCTGCTTGTGTTGCTTTCCAATCTCTGCAATTCCTAATGTGTTCAGAAAAAGGTTAGAACACCACCTGGAAGCAATCAGCGAGGTGTAGATTTTCAGATGTATATCCTCGAACACGTGACACTGTGCAAGCGCGATTCGGAGAACCCAACCTTGTCCACAGCACCTACCTGGGAAGAATTCACCACTCCGTAAAGAAGGACCGGATGCACGCCACGTGACGGTTGCAAAATGGACCTTTTCATGTATTCAAAGTTATTCCGTTATAATAAAAGTTACTTTTATTTCTTCAAAAAAACAACTTCGCATTTTCAATTAACGACACGTGAGCACGCGGCCACCGCTGACACACTTGTTTTGGTTCAAAGCCTGGAAACATGAACGCTTCCAAATTTAGAGTTTTTCCTTTGTGTTGTTGACAGAACGAGTATATATTTGTTTTGAGCAGAAGGATGTGATCAGCTGGAGTAGCTAGGGATGCTGAGGAAAAATCCTTCGAGCGGCGGAAGACTGTTGCCTTCTGAGCGGATGTCTCTTTCCTGCCAGATGGCTGCTCCTTCAGGGCGCGGTGATGGTGATCTTAGCAGCTACTATAGAAAGGCTGCAGCTGCACCAAGGACGCTTAGGGGTTCCGCGCAGCGTTAATCTCGCGCCTTTTGGGCACGGTCGTCGGAACGTTAAAAGTGTCTTCCGAAGGAGTTTGAAATTACGCCACTTATACAGAGCTTCGTTTGGGTCAGAGTGTGAACCGGAACCGAACCGAAAACCGGAACCGAACCGTTATTTCTAGCCGACCCGCAACTGAACCGAACCGACATCTTCGCCGCCATCTTGGAACTAAACCCGAACTCAACCGGAAAAATATATAACGGTAACAGGCTCAAAACGGTTCAAGGTAATTTTTTAAATTAAAAAATTGTGTGCTTGAGAGGTAAAAATTTTCCAGCTCTAGTTCTATGTAGTGATAAAATTGTCATATACCGAATTGCAATGTAGGAGAAATCGTGGGTTTTTGTGGCGCTTTTGTATTGGCACTACGATTTACGATTATTCATGTGCCATGTGGTCACTTGACGTCTTGGTGTCAAGTCATGCATGCTGTCAAATAATATCAGGTGCTGTGGCTTCATGACGTAGTCGCGTGACTAACCGCGTCAAGTAGACTTAAATTGAGAACGTCACTATAGTTCGTTGCAACTCAAGAAGGTAGGGCAAGAGAAAGGAAGGCCGGGGAGGAGGAAGAGGACGGGACGCTGGAGAGACAAGAAGGCTTTCCCCTCTTTTGTCCAGTGTTCCGTCTGTTTCTTCCTCCCCGACCTTCCTTTCCCTCGCCCTACCTTCTTGAGTTGCAACGGACTATAAACGAATTAGCGTTGTACTGACACCGTGACGTCAGATGCCATGACGACTTCTCACCGCGAGAAACGTGACACCGTCACATACTCGATTGTCATGAACCCGAGTCGAATGCTCGGGTTCTTGACGATCAGCATCGCCAAGCATTTGCTTTGGCCCGTGCTCAATCAAAGATGAGAATAGCTGAACTCTAACAATGTCTAAAGCTCAATCTCACGCATTACTCTTTCCAAATCCCAGCGGATGACTATGATGGACACTGGCGGTATGCAGTTAGCGTCAGATCACATCGCCGCTTCTTCTAATATCAAGTTGAGGAGAGGAAAGCTGTTTCTTTTTTTAAATTTTCTGCGTCTGCCATTGAGCAGAGAGAAACACTAATGGGTGTGTTTGCAAACTCTCAAACGCCAGGGATTAGCTCTTAGCGGTATTTACTGAAGATACAAAAATTGTTGCATGAACCATTTTACATGTACACAACATTGAGGCACCCAAACATGTTTTCGTTGCAGCTGAACTGTCTGAGAAAGTTGTCCCCAAGAATAGAAGCATTGAAATAATTAAATATGGCATATTAATCTGACGATAAATATAACTACAAGTAGTTATGGCAGGTATACTTGAAAAGAGCGAGATCCTAGTGGCCTTAGATGGGCAGCCGAACGTTGGCAGCCGCTCAGAATTCTCGCAGTTCTGTGTAAACTCCAGTTTTTGGTTGCAAAATAAAATGAATGGAGGATTACAGTTAACAAATGACACAATTATAATTGTCTGAATTGCCACCCTCAAACGGAGGAGGGTCCCTCAGAAATAAGTATTCACAAATAAAGCATCGATTCTAAAAAAAAAAAAAAAAAATGGGGGGGGGGGGGTAAGAACCTAGTGTGTTGTAAAGGTTCCTCTGGTCCGAATCTTCGGCACACACCAGAAAGCGTGATCTCGCAAAGCTTCTTTGTTTGCAAAATTACTCCTGGCAGAAAGCGCGTTTTCGTGGTGCCAGATGCTCGCGCCTTTCCTAGCGACGCTGCAGCAAGCAAGAATAATTTTTGTATCTTAAAAACTGAGTGGCATTGAGCGCGAACCTTCTGCAGCGTGCATTTTGCACCACGGTATTTGATTTTCTAAGCAAAAATAAATCTCTGACCACTAGCATATAGTGCGATGATGTCACGTGCCAACCATGTTAAACCTGTTCGGCCGTGTTTGGAAATTTGTGCTTGTCACTTTTCATTCGTTGTTCCTCTTCTCCAAGGATTATTTTCGGCATGTTAAAGGTCGACCTACAAAACCATTTTCCGCGGGAGAAAGGTTTCCTCCTTGCCACCCAGAAAGGAGGAAACCCTTCTCCTTTCCACGGAGACTAGCTTCCGGACCCGCCCTTTTCAGGGGAGGAGAAAGAAGGAGTGCGAGAGAGGAGGGAGCGAAGGTCGTTGGGGAGCACTTTCCTACCTTGCGGAAAATGGTTTCGTAAGTCGGCCTTTAAGCTGTAAAATTTTATGGTGGAATTCGATGTTCTCAACACAACACTCCATTTCACTTTAAGTGTAAGCGTAGCAGAGGCCACAAGAGCGAGCTTCGGGAGTTCAACGTCTTTGCCAAGCACGCGCGCTACTGTAGTGCAAGCACTGGTCAGGACCACATGCTCGCGCTTGTAGCATCGGCTAGCTCTGCGACATGAAGGGACCCTGCAAAGCGTTTCTGGTCATTTTTTAATCTGCATCGCGTTCGCTCAAACTAGTGAGTGGGACTCTAGCAACACATTAAACATAAAATAAAGAAGAAATCTGACGTATTTTAAACATAGTAGGTGTAAGAAGTTCAAAAGTTTGAGCACATTTACTTTTTTGTTGATGACGTCCGTGGTCTGAACCAATACAGAACCGAAACGACAAGAGCGTGCAAGAACCATGCGCGATCTTCCTAAGTGTTGGATATTAACATCCAGTTATGAAGATGTGAACATCCCAGCCATTAGCAGGTGTTCCAAGCAAACATTTGAGTGAGAGTCACGTGCTTGAAAGAAAAGAAGCGGTCACTTCCTCTAATTCAACCTTTCCCACCTCTAGAAGTCTATGTCGTCATTATCCGACGCTCTAGACCAATGTCATCACTGAACACTCGTATCTGACACTGATAGGCACGCCTTTCAAAGCAGTATTTGGTTTTCTACGTCCCTTTGCAATGCCCATTTAAGCAGAAACGAAGTACAACAAAAGGGGATGTCGAAATTGTAAAGTTGTGAAGTATATATAGCCCTCACGTGATGGTATGCGGTAGCCTAATAAAATGTTAGAGAGCGCATGGCTGATAAAGCACAGAGTTGTAAAATGAGGTCCCAAAACAAGTGCACGTAGATCCGAATATAACTTTAGGCTCCCGAGAAAGTATTCTGTGAAGTTTCGAGCTCATGCAATCCGATGTCCAAATAGGATTTAAATTAGAAATATATTGTCTGTTTGTTCTTCGCGCTATTTATGTGTAATTCGGAACATCATTTCACGCATCTCTGTTAGAAAAATACGGACCATATCTAACCAAGCCCTGAACAGTTAGGAGTACGACGTTTCAAAACCGATTCGGTTTTTTCATCAAGGGCGACTCTTTGCACGTGGAGAGCAGCAGCTTCTTTTTTATCTACTGTGTGTCGTTTGCTTCACTCACTTTTTCTTCTTCAAGTGCCCTAGTCCGTTGACATACGCCGATGATTAAATTGCTGTCGAACTATTCAGCCCGACCTATTGAAATGTCGGGCTTTTAAATATTTAAGACTTTGTTGGGGCAGGTCTGTATTTCTCACATTTTTGACCCAACCAGACGGTGTTCTGTCAAACCTTTTTTACGTTTAAAAACATTCATCGAATATATTTCTTTTTGGAGTAAGGTGTTGTGCGTGGGATTATTTAGAAGAATATAATTTATTATATCTCTTTCTGCACACTTTGTGTATTTGCCTCCAGATCTATACTGTGAGCACACAGTCCTTTTTGGCATACCCCGCGACCCTGTGTTTCACACTGCGAAGCAACGATCAAAAGAGCACGTTGCGCAGACTCGGCAACTGGCGTATTTTCGAGTATCGTCCTCCCGTGTCGGTCTCAAGCGGTTATGTGAACTTCATACAATCAAACTTATTTGTGATTATTAGAAAGTATTTTATTACTTCCTGATGACTTGACAACATAAATAAAAGGCCGATCACCTTAAAGATATACATCATAAGTAAACCCACCCACAAATTATCTTAAATATGCTCTGCAAATCTTTTGGGGCGTTTTTATCCTCGATAGGCACGTTTATAAGTAATTTGGGAGAACCTAAACATTATTTTTTCTATAGTGAAGTTGATTTAAATAACAAATGTGTTTCTGACGGATATTCTACTTTTCAAACATATAGAAGTCTGTTGCCTCTTTTATGTGAGGAACAACAATTGTATGTGTCTGCGAGCTGGACGAAAACAAAGTACACAGTTGCACGTGGCGAAACTATGACGATTGCGCAAGCAGACCTTCAGAAAGTGACAAATTAAGTAGCTGTAACGTCGACTAGGGTATGAAATACTACTCTGTTATATTTAACAAAAGAAATAGCATGGATGATGCTTAGGTGGCAAATTGAATTTACCGATGTCTTGTCAAGAACAAACCTCAAACGGCAAGCTATGTCGAAAATGTTCACTTCGGTAAGCGCTTTCTTAGGCCAGATCCAATCTGAGTACGAAGGCCATTCTTTTTTGCATGATTATTCGCCTGCATCACGGTGCCGAGTATAAACAATACTGGTCTGGAAAGCAAGCGTTGTGATTGCCGCTCAGTGTTTCTATTAAAGGTAGACTAAAAGGTTTGTCCTGAAACGTTCTTGACGTTTTGAAAAAATTATTGCCTTCTCAGTTGCGTCGTCGTCATATATATTGTGAAACGTATGTTGTAAACCAAATTTCAGGATAAATATGGCGAGGATGTGTCCATTTTATTATTTTATGAACTGTAATTAATTCCTAAGTTCATGAGCACAGCAGGATTCGACTTTAAATACTGCGACGCAAAGTTGTAGCAATCACGGGTATTTTAGGCGACCTACGAGACTGATAATCTTCAGATTCAGGTAAAATATATGCGACTGAGGTAAAAAAAAATAGATGTTTTGGTCATATATGCTAATCCAGCTTTTCTTTTGCTGTTTCGTGGAAATTGAAAACCGCAATTTATTTTTGGTACTTGATAATAAATGTGGATTCAACGAATGATAAAACGCTATGCAGTTACTCGTTTCACTGTTGAAATAGTGCCCATTGCCAAAGGAACGCGGAAAATATACTCGATTTCGCAGCTCAAACCTGTACGAACCGGTTCGAACTGGTTCGAACCGTTATTTTTGCTCCCTGGAACTGAACCGGAGCTGAACCGGAGCTGAACCGAAAGCCGTTATCCTGAACCGGAACCGAACCGATAAAAATTTCAGGTTCGACACTCTGGTTCGGGTTGCTTTGCCTTTTTTACATAGTTTACATAATAAAAATTGTTTTGTTTTCAAACAATCATGTGGCCATTTTTAATGGAAATGTAATGGTAATTTGATGGGAGACACCGTAATATAATAATGGCACTAGTTTACCCATTAGCCATTTGGGATTCTAACGAGTACGTTATTACACGTTAGTAAAAAAACTAACCCGTGACCAGTAGCGTCGCACTTGTAACGCGTTAGTTCCACACTAGTAAACACCCAAACATTAAACAAAATGAGATGGAATGACTTCTTAGCGTTCTAAGGCTAAAAACGCATGTAGTAAAGCCAATTTTCATAACTTCTCTTTGCCGATTCAGGTGTATGTATCTATCGTTGAGCACTTCTGACAGGAAATGAAAAAATGGGACGAACTTTGATGATGTGCAAAAAAGTTAAGATCACTGGAAAAAAATAAAAGAGAAATATATAAGACAGACATAAAAGAACAACTATTTTCATAGCGTGGGCTCAACTCAGGGAAATTTACTTTTTTTTAAGGAATTAAAAAATTTACACAAATTATTTTGTGAAAATAAACTAAACTAAAATGATACCAGTTGGTAGCATATGTATAGGCTTACAGGAATGTAGTATTTAATAAACAAAACGTGTATTGCGTCAGAAGATACGAGGTTACAAAGATATCACGAAAGCATAATTGGCATTGTTGAAAATCTAGAATAAAATATGCCACAGAAGTTTTATTTAGAGGAAAATATAGAGCCATCCGGAATAATTTTAGAAGAAAAGTTGCTGCGAATGTTTTATTTTTTGCCTATTTATAACGTAGAAACTTCAGACCACTACGGCATAGAGAGTCGAACTTTTTAATCACCCGTACCGGTAAAAATATCAAGCAGCCTAAATGCAGCCTTTCACCTAGCTTCATTTAAAAAAAATAAAAATTGCCAGATAAACTTTTTTTTTAAATTATAAAAACGCGGTTTTGTTTAATCATTGCTCAGCGGGGCTAAACTATAGAATTTGTCTCAGGGGAATCGTTATACCCGGCCCGACACGAGTGGTTTATTTAAAATGAAACCACCCATCTCTAGCCATAATAATTACATTATCGTCATCCATATGTGATATGATAACGACTTCTACAAATTTTTATGGCATGTGTCCAATAGTGAAACAATGAAATTTAGATTACAAAATTAATATAATGTTATACCCAGTCACCGGTGGAATTTGTCGACGGACGTAAGTCAAGCACACATGGAAATAATTGAGATTGCTATTTTTGCCCTTTTTTAGTTTTATGAATGTATCAATGCGTTTTAGAAATACAATTTTTCAAAGAAAAGCTTCTTAGTTTTTATTCCTAAAATATCGAAATTATTAAAATAAGACTGTGCACCCACGTCTCGTCAAATGAAAGAAGAAAAAAACATTTACAGCGGTAAAAACAGGTCAACGAGGTCCACTTCAAGAATTCCTTTCTAGCTGGTTTAATATCTCTATAGAAATAATAAACGTTTCCTCAGAAGTTTCAAAAATGACTACCTCGATAGTATTCAGGCGACATGTCGGCGACCACCTTAATTTAAAATATGCCGCTCCCCTCCCCCCCCCCCCCCCCCCCCGCGCAACACCAACAAAAAAGAAAACTTAAATCTTCTTGCACACACAAAACAATATCCGCCTTGGGGCCTTGACGTTAAATCCTATGCGGGGAGGGTCTTTTTGTCTATTAAATACCCTGCAACTTAAGGACTCTCCCAGAAGCTCATATATATCCGCTAACTTTACTCAGAGCAGCACAGTTTATATTTTGTGTGAAAACCAGCCTTCCTGACGACACGTATCTCCAGTGTTTTCGTAACGACATAGACCGGAAGCTTCGCGTTTGCTATCCGGCTTTATCCCTAATCTCCGTGTCGAAACTCTGTCACATCGAGTGTCTGCTGTCAGCCGCCGCTCGGCGATGTCGAAAAAATAATCCGGTCTCGACGAAGTAGATGCGTGACTCGTCGTAGTGCCGAAGGTAATCACGCTCAACCCCTCCTTCGAAGATGACATTTTTTAAAGCATGACGTGCTTTTTTAGAAAAGCCCCCCTCCCCCCTCCCCCAATTAAAAAAGAAAACATGTGTCTGTCTGTCGGTCCATCCGTGAATTTTACGGTAAATTGAGAGAAGAAATTGATATTATGTGGATCAACATCACGTGACCTGAATAATATACACAGGGTCGCTTGATACGTAAATTATGTTTCTCCGCTAAATGTAGCTGCAAAAATGAAGTGTTGTGGTCTAAAACCAATTTAGTTTGGCCGCTAAATTTAGCGGACGTGTAGACGTCACGTGAGTTATACACCGATTTGGTTTCCTCGCCAAATACGGCGGAAAATTTACATCACTTGACCTAAATTTCAATATAGTTTCCCCGCTTAATGTAGCGTTGGAAATGTACGTCCCGGGATCTGATCTCACGTGACAAATACAAAACATACAACACACAGGTCACCCATCACACCAATTCATCTCCCCGTCCGCCTCCTCCCTTGCCCTGTCCTTTTTTCTGGGACCATCCCTACCGTCTCCTAGGGTGACCATTCCGTCCCTTTTTTCCCCCTTGCTCCCCCATCCTCTCCCCGCCATCCTTATGCACCCAACAGCGCCTAAATGAAAGGCCTGAGCGCTCGGATGCATGATGCCATCAACGTAAGAAGGAGGAGGCTATCCAGGAAATTGGGCTTTTTGGTTTCCGGAAAGACAGCTATTGGAAGGTGCAGTATCGTATTCTTTATGTTGCAAAATACTATTTTATATTCACCCGTTTGCAAAATTTTTTTTATTTTTTTTATAAAGACATTACATGTATATTGGGTGTATTTCTGAGGTGGGGATTCCAGGTTTGTGTTTATGTTTATGACTAAGGAAAATAAACTACCGCCTGTGACCAGAGACTGATTATCGTCTCGTAATCGCCATTGGTCCCCATGGCTTCGGGAGGTTAAACAACATGCGTAGCGACTCAGAATATTCAATTCTTTCCTCATTGACGTCCCCTCTTGTGTTTGTGTGATTATGTTTATTATTAATATTATTCTTAACTCGTGAAGTTTCCTCGCGCTTCTCTCCAAGTCTTGCAAATGCCCTCACTCAGTGTTGCGGCATAAAATCAAGGCGAGATTCTCAGTGCTGCCCTGCCATGTTCTTCTATAGCCAAGATAGGGAGCGGCTTTCCTTGCGGCCTTCACTCTCGCCTAGGAAAAGTCGGACTTCTGTAGCAGCGTGGGGGTGCGACCACACTACCTTGCACTACACCACATGAGCCATCCTGAACAACGGTTCTCTGAACACTGCGGTAAAATGTGGGATATTATACTTATTTAAAAAAAAAGATAAAAAGAAACTGTAGTGAGCCGATTGAAATAAGTTTGGGTGTACGGTAAGTAAATTCTTGTCTATTCAGACTTCTTATTTGAGAAAACGAAGAAAAATAGGTGTTCCGCGTAAGACTCCTGCAGACAACCGGCCTCATGGCCTGTGGGTTAACTTACTCTAGAAACCTCTCCATCTCAAACCCTGAGCAAAGAAGACAGCGCGGTGAGAAGGAGGTACCTCTCAGAAGAAATTAAAGCGCTGTAGGAAGGGTAGCGTTTCAACGACCTCTTCGAGCTGACGTCGCAGGGAGCAACAATTCCCCGTTTAAAGGACATAGAGATCGCGCCTGTTGACTCTAGCCCAGCCATCGTTCTTCAAACTGCATAACGAGGCAAGTGCTTGTTCATTAGCAAACTTGGCTGCAAACCTAAACATGTAAGGAGAAAAACGCGGAGGGAAAACTTGCGCCGCATGGCCCAGAAATCATCGACTAGAACCACGACGCCGCCTGTTTCGATCTGAATGAGATTGTACCGTCGTGCTAAATTTATCGCCCAAGTCGGAGACACAAGGCGCGCCTAAGGACGCTTGTCTGTCACCCTTCCCTATTGAAAAATCTCATGAGTATGAGAAACTTCTGTGTCCAAGAAACACATATCAATCATACAATATATGCAACAACATATAATAATCATATAAAAACCAAATAATAACTATATAAAACATTATAAGATATATAAGAACGTATAGGAACCATATAAGAAACTTGTGAGAAGTATCTTTTATGGTTCCGAAATGTTCTTATATATCTTATATAGTTCTTATATGTTCTTATATATCTTGTAATATTCATATGTGTTAATGGGACACAAGAAATTTCTCACACAAATGGCTTTTTCACTGGGGTTCTGTTTTATTGTATTATATTTTCAAGTTTCCTTTCCAGTCTCAGGGTGTAAACATCATGATTAATACCCACCAGCTTGTCTGCGCGTCGACCATTTTTGTTTTAACTTTCCACTGCCTAAACATCTAAACACAAATTACGGTTTATTCGCAAAAATATTTTCTACACAGAAAGGAGCGACGTCATCGCGTTTCGAGGTCTCGTGCGCTACGTCACAAATGCTTGCTAATCCCCTATGCCACTCTGGCAAAAGCTGGGGATTGTCCCACCGTTCCGACGAGAAAATAAAATGGCGTCGAAAGAAAAGTTTGATCTTGTGTATAAAAACCATGGTGGAAGTTCGAAGTTGTCACCTACTTGCACCAACACCGCCAAGGTTGAGAGTCTGATATTGGGATTAATTTTTTTTCATCGACGTAAATAGGAGAATCGCCGGGCTGTCGACTTTGACATTGGTGATTTAAAAATGCAGAGACTTGAAGCATCCACCATACTTTTCACGAGCATCAACAAACTAATTGCCGGAGTGATGGGACAATCTGTAGGATAGGAACAGTTTGTCTTTGACTCTTTGCAGAGTACGGGGATTAGCAAGCGTCCGTGACGTGACCCACATAACATCGAAACACGTTGACGTATATTCCTCTTCCTGGAGTAAGTTTTCATCGTTTGAGTACACCACAAGAGCAATATGACACTGCCAGCTTTGACGCTGTTGGTGTAAGGACGCGACGACTTCAAGCTACGTACCGCCTGTTTCCACACGCCATCGAACTTATCGATCGACGCCATCTTTTTTCTTGCCGGAACGATGGGGCCATCTTCGCCTCTCACCGGACTGCGGGGATGAACAAGCATCCGTGATGTGGTGCACGTGACCTCAAAGCTCAATGACTTTTGTTTCTCTTTGTGGAAGAACCCTTCATCGTGTGAAAACACCATTAGAAGCTTCACCATGAGAGATATATCCAGTGCTGCACACAACTAACTTAAAACTTGCCAAGATTTAGCGGGACATACCACCAAACGTACCGTATTTACTGCCGACATTGTTCAGAAAAAAGTTGGTTTTCATTTGGGGACGTTAGGTAGATAACTCGACAGGCTGGGTTTTCATCGAGGAGTGAAGGCTTCACCATGCAATTCGACCAGTAAGTAGGCCCAGGAGTAGCACAAACAGTAACAAAAACAAACCATCTCGTGTCGGCGCTAAATTAAAGGAGCACTGCACTTTCAAAGGGTGTATGCAAGTTTTGATTTACACAATGATGAAACAAAGATAATAAGTCTTAAAACGAGCCATTGGGCTTAGCATATGTAAGAATGGGGCAGTTGAAAAAGTGAGAAATTCTGAGACAGGCTTCTCTGCGCACTGATAATGACTTGTTTGCCCCAAGTGTCCTGGTATCCCGCCTAATACTTTCAAAGGGTAATACCTGTAAGCACTTTATCGTCATGAGACAATTTAAGTACATCATTTTTTACATCTTAATGTGAGCAAGGGTTCGGGGGTCAACTTTTCATTTATACAAAACAAATGCATGCTCTAGGGTAATTTGTGATATGAACTACAGCGCAAATAACAGCTTGGCGAAATTTTTGCTTTGTTTTGAGGCGAAAACTGACGTTTCTTTCACCTGTTGGAGATCACATGTTTCACCGCTCGCTGTTCATTCACTTCTCACACTGCTGTACTAGAATCCTTCTGGGACACTATTAACATAGTTTTTATGACGTTTTATAATAAAAATATTAATAACAATAATAAAGATTATTTCACAGGCATGCAGTAACACAGTACAATACGAGTCTGTCTAATCCACGAGGGCTTGGACAGACCACAATGGGCTTGGACAAATAATAATCAAAAAATCAATCAGCGCTTATTGCAGAGTACAGGAACAACCTCACGGTCTTGGTCTGGCACACGTCAAACTACACACTAATAAAAACACAAATAGATAATTTTACACATCGGTCAAGTAATGCAGAGGGGTAACTAAGTTAGGAACTCTGCTGGTGAGAATCATGTGTTCGATAGTTGAAGAGTGCAAAGTAAATGCGAAGTAGTGAGAAATCTGCAACTCACACATATCGTAAGAACAATAACCTTGACACAATCAGCCATTCAGCACTTTTTAGTCCTGCTAAAGCATCAATGGGTTTACAATTAATTGACTGAAAGCAATATAGTGCGAGTTAAATACATCAAGTGCTTTCGAGTGACGTTTATAACATTCAACCAACCCGGGGATCGGGCCTACCCTATTGAAAAAGCTCATTTGTAGGAGAAATTTTTGTGTTCAATAAACACATATGAATCATACAAGATAGATAAGAACACATAAGAACCATATAGGAAACTTGTGAGAAGATTCTTATAAGTTTCTTTAATGTTTCTTATATGTTCTTATATATCTGATGTAGTTTTTGTATAATTATTATATACTTCTGATATGTTCTAATATATTTTATATGATTAATATGTGTTTATTGGACACAAGAAATTTCTCCAACATGGTTTTTTTTACTAGGGTAGTTGACTAAAAGCTCGAGAAATATAAAAAAAGACAACTGAAGACGTGTAGGTACGCGTGGAACCCAAAGACACACTTGAGACAAGAGGTGTAGTAAATCAATTAAGCCGTGCATGACATTAAACTAAACAGGAAAGCTGCTTTCCCCCGACGCCGTTGCAGGCTAAGAAATTAAAAAAAAAGTTTTGGTGCATCTTCGTAATTCTTTTAAGGTGGGTCCTTCTTAAGATAGCGATGCTTTATGATATAAAAACAAACAAAAAATATTAATATATAAATAAATATTATATATTAATCAATCAATCAATCAATCAATCAATGTTTATAATGTGCCCAGGAACAACCTTGCTGTCTTGGTACTGACACACTGGATGGAAATAAATACATAAAACACACAAATACAGAAGTGCATTGCACAATACAGTAACTGCATTTAATCATACACGACATACGCTGAGCTGAATGAGAACAAAATATAATTTCTAGGTTTGTGTACAATGATGAGAATTCGCAGTAATGTAAAAACAAGTTTGAGAGGCACTCGAAACAAATAATATTGTCACGAATGAAGGGGTGAGGAAACAAAGAATAACTGAAGAAACTGAAACGTTTGATGGGCGAACTTCTGCCCAAAACAAAGAGAGAAACAGAGGACAACAACAGACCGTTGCAAGCATCGAATTTGGCGTAACAGCAAGATCGAGCACTGGGGCGAGACTGACTGCTGCTAGCCACGCGAGGTACCTTTTGTAGCCGCGTGGGTTTCGGAAACATTCGGTCTAGAACGTTCGGCGCATAGAACATTCAGCACTTGATCAGACGAGTATGCTGTCGAACTCACGAGAACATCACGATGAAAGAATAAATGAAAGAACATTCCGCTCGCTGGACTCGAACCCAGAACTTCCGCGCGACAGTCAAACGCGGTAACCAATCGGCCACGCACGCGATCGCTTGGCAACGCGCGTGGCAATATACGAGGCAGCAGCACAAGCACAAACCCAACACTGTTTGTGCTCTCTGAAATCATTCTTAAAGTGAACCACAATCATTATTAACCTGTCGGACAGGTCTTCAATAAAAATAACAAATGCACTGTAGCACGAGTTAAAAATATCAAATTTCTCAGTGTCCTGGGTATAACACTCAGTTAGTCTAATAATTGGGCTTAAAAGACTAACATTTTTGGAAATATAAAATGATGATTGATTCCATGTAGACACAGGTGGAACCCTAAGGCTCACTTCAGACGAGAGGCTTGGTGAATTAATCAAACCATGCAACGTTTTAAACAAAAAGGTAAGGTCCGCCTTCTGCCGGCGCCTGTGCTGGCTTAGCAAGTCAACACGCTCTAACGTCGCGTCATAAGTTTAACAATGAACATCTTTCCTAAGGGAGCGATGTTTAAATATGGAAATAAACTTTGTCTGAACTCGATCGATTTCCAATAAGTTAGTTTTAGAGATTCCGTTCCACGCAACTGAGGCATATTCTAATTCGGGCACGCGTGAGAAACACAGAAGGATGCTTGAAGTCATTCGTTAAGCAAGAGGCAACACCCAGCGTGTGCAGAGGCGAGTTAACGAGCCTAGTTACGTGACTAGAGAATCGCAGTCTAGGATCGAATATAATTCCCAGATCTTTCATTGCGCATTCCCGGGACAGGGGTTCACCATCAATGCTATAAGCGAGAAATGTATTCTGTGCCGTCCGAGAAAATGTCATAACTTTGGTTTTAGCACGGTTTAAGAGAAGAGTATTGGCTGAGCACCACCTAGAGATGCATCTTCCTAAAGACTATTTCAATAATCCAAAACTACTACTTTTTGTAAATTATAATGTCATCATCGTATTGCAAGAACGAAGAATTAGAAATAGCATCAGATACGTCATTTACAAAAATTGTGAACAGGAGCGGTCCTAGGACGGATCCCTGAGGAACGCCAGAGCTTGCCCCGTACAATGAAGAGTTAAATTGTTTACTCAAACGTACAGTCGGCACGGAATGAAACGCGAACAAAGAGTGCATGGTTTTCGGCCCACGCTGAGTCACCTAGAGACGCAACACCAAAGGTTTGTATGCACTGAGCAAGAGTCTAACACATCAAAGCAGGAGCCATCTTCTTGCAGCTCCCATTTGGTTAGGGTGGTGCAGCATCTAGCGAAAACCATGCAGCCACTGTTCGTGTTTCATTCCGTGCCGACTGTACGCTTTCCTGTTTAACAAATAGCTTTGACACCAGTCGTGTACTGTGCCAGGAACCCCGTAGGCGGAGAGCTTCGATAAAAGGATCGTATGATTTACAATGTCAAATGTCTTGCTTAGGTCAGAGTAGACCACGTCTAGCTGACCTCTGTTGCAGACTACTTGGGATGCGGTAGACATAAAACTTACAAGATTTGTAGTCGTTGATCTACCGGTTATAAACCCATGCTGATTAGGGAGGGCGAAGTTTTGAAGTTCAAAAGACAAGAATTGATGAATGACTGTTTTAAAGGGTTTGAAAAATTAAGAGAGAAGTGAAATTGGTTTATAGTTCAAAACATCACCTTTCTTTCCGGACTTCAGAACGGGAACAAACACGTCAAACTTTCACATTTCGGGGATACTCCTGACATTAGTGAGTAGATAAATATTGCATATAGTGTAGGTGTGACTGTGTCATAAAAAGTTTTGAGAATTCCAGGTGGTATACCATTGTGCCCCGCAGATAGCGTGGCTTTCATCTTTTTTTAATGCCATGCTTACACCATCCTTGTCAGCATTAATGTAACTTAGTAGGTCACCGAATTCATTCAAGTGAGTATATTTGGCGGAGGAGCAGACGGTACTGTCTTTGTAGGCTGAACTAAAATAATCAGCAATAGGTCAGGCACGCACTCCATCCCTCTTTCATGGTGACCCAGAACAATAGTCGATCCGATATTATCTACGGAACGTGATCTAGTGTACCTTGAACATTTCTTCGGTTTTTCGACAAGGCCAGATCACACTGAGTCACGATACTTTAGGCGGTCACGGTTTAACATTAGCTTACATTCCTTTCTGCAACCTTGAATTCTACCTTTCACTTTGGGAGACCATTATTCTTAAACTTTCTCTGCAAGAAGTATTTCCTTTTTAGTGGCGTTCTTAGTTCATTAGAAAACCAATTAGGAAAGCGATGTTTCTTTAAAGACCTTAAAGGGATAAAATGTAATGGCCTCTCAAATTAATCTCGTAAAGAGAACTACCTGCTCATTTGCATTAGAGGATTTTAAGACCGGTGATCAATCAACACTCGAGAGGTGATGGAACATCCCGATGTAGTCTCCTGATGAAAAATTGTATAGGTTGTGTCGAGGTGAAGCCTTAATAGGAGCACGAATAGAGGAATCATCAAAATAAAGCACTAAGACACAGTTAAGGGCAGGATGATACTTATCCAGAGGAACCATAGGGACTTTACTTCAGGCTACACGCACGCAATCTACGTTTTAGAGTTATAAATTCAAAGTATTATCGTGGTGGTTAAGAATATCGTTGTGTTGGACAAGATCTAGAAAAGAAACAAAGTTTCGGAGGTCGTTGTCTTTCCACTTGCAATAAACGTTGTCAGTATAAAGACTAATGTGCGTCCACTTGATGCCTGGAGCATTAATATCACCTAAGATTGAGACATTACAACTGTGTAACTCGTTAACGGTGTCCTCCATGCCAGCGAGACACGTGCGAAATTTGTCGGGCGTCCTTTGCGGAGGCAGGTAAAAAAGGCAAATAAAAAGGCGTATTTTCTTTGCACACTTGATTTCTTCCCATAAACCCTCGGGAAACATTTCTCAATCTTTGCGTCTTTTCGAGCGGAAACGCCTGTCAACGGCCACTAACACGCCGTCTACAGTTGTATCACATGTGGCAAAGTCGCGGTAACGCCGGTGTACCACAAAAGAAGGTGGAAAGTAATCGGAGGACCCAATGTCAGAGCATAATCAAGTTTACGTTAAACAACCTACACGACTCATCTCTGTGACGTCACGGCGCGGTGGTGGCGCGCCGGTCGCACTTCCGGTCTGGGGCTGTGGGCAGAAGTCCCCATGCCAGACGTGTATTCCTGCGTTGTTTTGAAAGGAATCAGACAAAAACCTGCCTTATCGTCAAAACGCCGCGACTGGGGCCGTACCAAAAGTGTCGAGAAAGGTTTGAAGGTCAGTTTTCACGTGCTCGGTTCGTCCGAGAATCTGGATATGTGCCGGGAAAAGGGAAAAGCAGACGCCGTCGGACAACGATTGCTTGGGCGGGAAGCACTTTGGGTTGAATTCACGGATACTTGTGGTCATCAGATTTATTTGTTTTGTTCCAACATGAACGCCAGAAAACCGTCAAGTTGTGCGGACCACCTGCGGACTACGTTCAGTGCGTCTTCAAGTTCAAACGGCCGCCTGATCGTTCAAACTGTCGTCTGCTCTTTCAAACGTTTCTGCTTGTCGTCTGCTCTCTTAGACGACGCCGGCCCGTAGACCAAAAGTTGGCCCGGTCCTTGCGATAAGAAGTAAGTGCAGGCCTCAAAAGACTTAAATTTGAAGGTTGGTAAGCAGGCTCTTCGTAAACAGTAGATACATGGAGATGTTGATTATTGTTACCAGCGGCCATCACCGACTTGTTATGCCTGATTCACTTGGTCCGATTCTGCTTGCGATTTTCAGTATTGACGTCGACCATCTCAGCTACGGTTCACGCTTTGCAGCCCGAGCGACGTCGCGACTGAAAATTGCGAGCGAAATCTCATCAGGTGAATCAGGCTTTAGCGTACATTCTGCGGCGTCCACGCGGAATGAATCGCCGCATGTCAGATTATTCACTCGAAGTTTCGCGGTGTAACGAGCCTCGTTAATTTCGCTGACGCTGCTCATGTAGTCAGACATTGCCAGGAAGACGTAGAATCAACAATTCGATTGCGAAAAAGGGCAGGGGGACTCACACTGACGCCGATAACATCGCGTTTCAATGGTTTGTTTATGGGCGACGGCGCGCTTGTTGCCCACACCCCCATCGCGCATGCGCGGCGCCGGTGGCGTCCGCTAGGGGCGCTCCGGGCGCTCCGGTTTGTTTGTAAACATGAGTTGGTGTATAGAATAATTGGCTAGGGTAAAGTTAGTAAAAAAAAGCCTTCGGCAAGTGTGCGTAAGCCGCGGACGTTTTGATAAAATAAATAAACGTGACTCAGCATCTTTCGTCGGTCGTGGCACGGCCCTCGGAGACATGGAGAAAGGGCTTGTCCAGGGGTGCCTCTAAAAGCTTTGAAGTGGCCGGATTTGGGTCACACGGCAAGGTCAGCGAGTTTCTCGACATCCTCAGCAGCGACGGACACATGGAAGAAGGCGTATCAGTCGTGCCGAGTCTTCAGACGCCGGTACTCCTGTTTGTACGGAGGACAGGTGAGAGGAGACATCCTCACAGGTGGTGTCCGGCACCAGTTTAGCGACGAATAAGGCTCTTCGACTCACTGACGGCAAAGAGACGCTCAGCTTCGAGGTCTCGGATGCCCCAGTCAGCGCGGGAATTGGAGCTTTCGAGTCGCTTACCTGTCACAATCACCATCCTGGCTTGATGGAGTGGAGTTCGGCTCGACCTCGGAAGTGTCGGCTTGAGTGGTGCAGGGGTGGAGTGTGCACAGCCCCTGGCACCTCATGCCAACTGTGTTGACTGCGGGAGAGCTGAGATTCCAGATTCAGGTGGCGAGCTCTGTAGCTTCGCCTCGGGCCTCTGTGGTGATTTTCGCTCCTGAGAAGTGGGCAGGGAGCTGCAGCTCTGAACGATTTCAGCAAAAGACGACGCCCCACTTGCCTTTCCCAGGCCAGTAACTTGAGCGCGACAAGCCTTTACCTCATGCCAGGGCGAGCAGACAAGCAACTCATGTTGCTGCGTTGATCGCGCCCATTCAGTCTTTAGCCGCCTATTTTCCTCGGTCAGGCAGGCCACCTGGTCCGCCAGGAACGAGATCGCCTCCAAAGCATCAAGGAGGAGAACGTGCAGAAGCTGTTACTGTGACCCACAGAGCTTATGTACTTCAACAAAATTTGAAATATGCCCGTCGTGTTCAAAAAATAGGCTGAATATGATCCCCAATATCGTTAAATGACAATCGCCCGTTTGTATTTTGAGACTGATGGCGGTATTTTTAGCTATAGACAGCCCACTCTGTCAAAAGCTCGGAAAACAGCCAGCGGAGAGCACGTCACGTCCGACGCAATCGTGACGTAGTTTGACTCGGGGTGAGCCAAGCTGCGGCGAGGCTGACGTCGTCAGGATGCCCTAGCCGTTCCAGCCACTGAAGCGGTCGAAGCTAACCTGCAAAGCTGCTTTTGTGTTAGTTTTGAGTGACGGGTTAATCTTTTATAATCTTGTAGAGGTAGAATAACGACGTCTGGGACGCACAAAAGAAAGTCCCGTTGAGTGGGGAGTTCCTCTCTCCCCTCTCTCTTGTGCTGGCCGTAGAGCTGTCGGGATGACTTTAGGTTCAAAGCATGTATAATTTTAGGCGGGGCAGTTATCGTCCCTACCTGTCAACCCATACAAAATGGTTAAAAGTCCGAAAATGTATTCCAACCAAAATGTGAAAGGCAACCTGACGTTTCAAAACCAACTCGGTTTCTTCTTCAGGGGTGACTGAAGGCACGCGGACACAGCAGCAGCTCTAACCTCTTCGTCTTCGAACAAGAAAAGAAAAGAAAAAGAAAAAAACAAGGAAGATATTAAAAAAGAGAATTGAGAAATCTGTAAAATAACTTTTTTGCTATGGAGATGGTCGTCTCTTCAGCTTTTCCGTTAGATTGCGGAGGCCATGCGCGTCACACGGGGGCAAAGCGCCCAGCGAGCTGTTTAGGCTTCCTGGCGTGTGCTGGATTTGCCATGATTCCAAGAAAATTACGTCTTTAAAAATTGGGCTCTGTGTCCACCACGTGCGCATTCGCGAAGTCAATGCGATGGTCTAGGGCATCCGCGAATGTGTCGATGCGATGGTCTAGGCATGCGCAATGCGCTGTCACCCCCGTCACGTCGTTCCGCACGTCGTTCTTGTGTTGGCGGATACGACGTGCGACGTCGTATCCGCCAACACAAGTTGGCAGAACAACGTGCGGAAGTTTGACAGGAGCGCAGCGCCATCGCCGAACATTGCGATACCCTAGACCATCGGATTGACTTCGCGAATGCGCACGTGGTGGACACAGAGCCCAACTTTTTAAAGACGACTTTTCTTGGAATCATGGCAAAATCCAGCGCACGCCAGGAAACCTAAACAGCTCGCTGGGCGCTTTGCCCTCTGTGTACGCGCATGGCCTCCGTGACCTAACGGAAAAGCTGAAGAGACGACCATCTCCATAGCAAAAAAGTTATTTTACAATTTTTCAATTCTCTTTTTTTAATATTTTCTTTTTCTTTTCTTTCTTTTCTTGTTCGAAGACGAAGAGGTTAGGAGCTGCTGCTGTGTCTGCGTGCCTTCAGTCACTCCTGAAGAAGAAACCGAGTTGGTTTTGAAACGTCGGGTTGCCTTTCACATTTTAGTTGGAGATACATTTTCGGACTTTTAACTCTCACCCAACCAGGCAGATTTCTGCCAAATATGTTTACTTTCAAATACAAAAATGGTGGTATGGTCGTCTAAGGAAAAGTATATGGCAGGCTATCACCCGCTATGGCCCTCTATTGTCGGCTATAGAAAACATGAACACAGCTACAGCCAGCTATAAAGCAACCCATGGCCCTGTGTGTAAAGACTGGGAACCAATCAATTTTCTTTACCCGCCTATAGAAAATTCTTGGCCGCAAATCTGGAGACTGGGAACCAATCAATTGTCTTTACCCGTCTATGGAAATCTTTAAGGCCCCAAATCTAAAGGCTAGGAACCATTAAATTGTCTTTACACGCCTATAGAAAATCAAACCGGCAATTATTTTTATAGCAAAAACGCTCCAGGTTAGTAAATTAAAGCAGTACTAAACTTTTGTATAGCGGTGGCAAAGCATGATTCAAGATATGTTCTCTGCTGTTGCAACGAGTCGTGAAAACCAGTAATATTGTTTGTTTGAAAAATCAATTGAAATCCGTGTGCATCAATTAAGATTATTTATCACCCACCCCCATGGTGAAAATAGATTACGCTGGCACTGAGCACTGCAATCAAGCTAATAGCTTGATTGCAATCTTCAGCAAAATGTACTGCATTTCATCACTGCATTTTCAACATGATTCATCAAACGTATTAAAATATAATTATTAAATTTTAGTTAATTAGCCTAATGATCTACATTTGCTTTTTTCAGTGTGCTGAATTAAGAGATGGGGGCTACTCCAAGAGACAAATCAAATAATGTATTAAGTACGAGTAATATTTTCTCCGCCTCTCCGTGTTTATGCGACAAATGACGGCAGTCACCGGCCAAGTCAGATTCAAAAACAAGACTGCCATATATAAAGATAGTGCGAACTCAGCGTACGTAGAGATGTGTGGGGGTTCCGGTGTCGCGGCGTTATTGCTGTTGTGAGGGGTAGCGTTGTACTTGTGTTCTGTGTATTCTGTTTGTTCAGTGATGTATATGTATATGTATCTCATGTAGCGTTCTAAGCCCGGGGAACTTGAAAAAACATTTTTAGAGTGTGCCTGCTAAATAGAAAAACCCATACAGCCTTCTTTAACAGACCATATAAATGGCTAAAGACACCAAAGGAAAAGGCATCGGCAGCTATAGCACGCTGGCTATAGAGAGCCAGCCATTAGAAAAGCTAAAGAGCGCTATAACTGGACAGTGATAGGGCCATAGACAAAGCTAAAGAGGCCTATAAAGACGACCGTAAAAAACGCTAAAGACAGCCATAGAAAATTCTTTAGCTAATTGGGCCAAATAGCTAAAGCCGACCATACAAAGAATTTTCTATAGCCGACCATAGGACATTTTTGTATCGGAAGGATCCAACTTCCTAGAGGGCATTTCAAACGAGGCTTTAGTGAAATCCACCAGGTGCTCTTTTCTAATCTCTTGTTTTAAAATTCTTTTAGAGCGCAGCTCTTAGGCACCCGTTTCCGGCTTGAGCGGCGTCGGCGTCGGTGTCGGCGTAAGCGCGCGGTGCATTATGGGAAATGTCCCATAATGCACCGCGCGAGCACCTCCCTGAGGTCACGTGACCTCGGGGGGTGGGGGAGGTCACATGACTCCCGAGGTAACGTGACACACCAGGTCACGTGACCCTCCCCTTCCGAGGTCACGTGACCCCCCTCCCCCGAGGTCACGTGATCCCTCTCCTCCCCGAGGTTATGTGATCCCCCAGGTCACGAGACCCCCCTCCCCCAAGGTCACGTGACTCCCCCCCCCCCCCCCGGAGGAGATTGATTAATTTCTTTTAAAATTATTTTAGAGCGGAGCTCTTAGGCGCCCATTTCCGGGTTCAGCGGCGTCAGCGTCGCCGTCGGCGTAACCGCGCGGTGCATTATGGGACGTGTCCCATATTGCTCGAGCGAGCCCCCCCCCCCGGGGTCACGTGACTTCGGGAGGGGGGTCACGTGACCCCCAGGTCACATGACCCCCGAGGTCAAATGACCCCCAGGTCACGTGACCCCCGAGGTCACGTGACCCCCGGTGATGTGACCCCCGAGGTCATGTGACCCCCCGGGATGAGATTGAAGAATGAGGGGAGGAAGAGAAAGAAGAGGAGGAGAAAGGGTATAGCTCTCCCTCAGTACCCTTCCCTCCTCCTCCTCAAGAGCTGCACTCTAATTCGGCGTTACAGGGAGTTCTAAACGGCTTTCACTTTTTCGTCTCTTTTTTAACAAGATATTTGTGTGTCCGGTGTGATACTGCTTTTTTGAGCACGTAAAGACCAAAATATAAGCGCCGAAATTTTGTTGCCTTTAAGGAAGCACTGATGTCTCTGCCTACCGCAAAGTTGTCCCCCAAAGAAAGGGCGGGGGATTCGCCTTTGCGGCATTAATTCGGGGAAAGCTCGCCGTCCCTCCCCCCTTCCCCCCCCCCCGAGCGCCCCCCCTAGTAGGCACCTATGGGACTTCAAAGTATTTTGTATTAAATGTTGGTCCAAACTCTATTCAATTGTTTGCTATTCCTATATTTTCATTCACTCCTACGCTGACTATGGGGTGAAAGCCGCATGATTTTTAAGCCAGCCATACGTCTCTTTTGGGCCACATGCTCCCTCTGCCGCCCATACCCATCTCACGGAGAGCAGGGTAAGTCTAGTGATGAAAAGAAGGTGGTCGATTGGTCGGGAGAGCCCTGTAGCCCAACGCACTGTCATATTATTTATTTATTTACAAAAGAGAACCTGCAGCGCCGAAACGTAGGCATTATAGGTGGTGCAGCCCATGCATCCATACGCTCAATAAAAAGGAAAACTAAAAATAGAACACTTCAATATATAGACTCGGCTGCCAAAAAAGAGAATACATGAACGTTCAAAATAAATACCAGCATTAAATATCACGACCATTTCCTGATGTAAATGGTCCCACGTCTTCATTAATTAAAAAAAAAAAACTCGGGTAACAGGCTCTACTAAGCGATTGTGTGTGGAAAAAATGAGAGCTTATTATAGACTGTTCTGCAAAAAAATTTACTTATCTTTTTTTAAATAATCCACACGACGTAAAATATAGTTAGGTAATGATATGTATTTCCTTAGGTGGATGTAGTGTAGTGCCTGCACGAATTGTGCTTATTACGATTGCTTTGGCTTGTTTCGTTATATTCATTTATATCAGAATCTGTTGTGTGTTCCTCACATTTATACTCTGTTTTACAGCCCTGTTAAAACAGAGCTGACATCGACTAATCTGAGTTCTCCGGGAGGACTCGACCTCCATCGCCAACTGTGCCGGGGATCGGGCATCATGGCAGACTGCAAAGGTGGTTGATGGTAAGCTGCCTACTATATTTCGGGATGTGATCTCTACTGACAGGTGGACGGCGGAAGGGTTTGAGGTTTTGGCAGCCAGCATGCGTTTGCCACCGAACACGAGGCTTTGGCTACATGTGCAAGCTCGACGCTCACGCTATGTTGAAGTATTACCGAAGAGGGGAAGGGCGTGCTTAAGGTGGGACGACTGAAAGACCTCCCTGCCATTCTCATAGCGTCCCGGACTAGAGAAATAAAATTGTCAAGAGTATAGTTGCAGTGTAAAACTTTAGCATAGCAAATCGGATTTATGGTTTGCTTAAAAGTGCGGTATTACCATTTATACCATAAAGCCACTAGCAACTTGGACACAAGGTACTTCAAGGTGAGCAGAGCTGCTCTGTAATCCTATTCAGCCTCGTTTTGGGGCCACCTTTTCACCCTTCGTCGCACGGGTGCTGCCTTCTTGGTATCACGTGACACGGCCTGGCCGCCATCAGGTGGCTTCAATTTGTTGCTCCGCTCTCCCATCCGTATCTGTGCGAATGTGTTGTGTTTGTGTTTTTCAACGTGTTTGGCTGCAATTTTTCGCCTTGCTCCGTAAAGCGTTTTCTAATACGTGTCGTTACAACATGATTGTACGCCATCATTGTGCGCACCACTTCTGCACTTGATTTGATAACTCATTTTTGACTCTACGCTGTTGCAGGTTAAGAAAAGCAACACGAGCTCTTTTTGTGAAGCCCTCCCCTTTTTCGTCTCAGCAGTGTAAACGCTAGAGAGGAGTCGAGATGAGGCGAGAAGGGACTCGCCTTCCCTTCGGCGCTTGCGCTGTTAAGTGGAATGGGTGGACAGATATGCCGGAGGAGCCTCTCCTGCTTTTGTTAAGCTTCGACGCGTACTTTATTTACTTATTTATTTATTTATTTATTTATCCCTCGGGGCCAAGGGCATGAGAGAGGGGAGTTGTGCTTCTGTTTTATTTCTTTAGATATAAACAGACGAGAAAAATACAGATATTTATAACTATAGGAACAAAATATACATTAGTTAAACAGTGAAAGCACATAAATAATAATTAAGCAAAATAAAATATGATTACTTAGTGTGATAGAAAAAAGAGACGCGGAATTGACATTTGATGCAAGGGTTGTCGGAAGGCGATTCCAGTCACTTGATAGTCTAGGAATGAATGATAAGTAAAATGTGTTATAACGACAAAATTGGATTCCAACCTTATGATGATAATCTAGACAGGCTGAAACAAATGATGGAGGATCCATTGGCTGATATTTGAGCACAGAGGTATGATGTAAGATTTTGTGAAAGAAACAAAGGCTTGAGATTCTGCGGCGATGTGCAAGACTGGGAACATAGAGGCTGTCTTTCATTGATGTTATACTGGTGGTGTTGTTATAGTTAGCCATTGTGAAACGTACGAGATCCGTTCTGGACGGATTCAAGTGAGTCAATACGGTTAGTAGTACCAACATTTCAGATGAAGGCTGCATATTCACGTTTCGAACGCGCAAATGTTTTATAGAAAAAAAAACTTCAATGATGAAGGAGGTAAAAATAAGTTAAGTATGAGATAACCAAGTACGCGATTTGCGTGATAACCTCGTATGTAGCCGGCTTGTGCCAGAAGAGATCAGAGGTTGTAATAACGCCTAGATATATGTACCAGTCTACAAGCTGTAATGCTGTGTTAATAAGGTTATAATCATTAGTAAAAGCAAGTTTATGCGCCACACGCAAAATATATTTACTAATATTTAGTTCCACTGACCACAGTTTACACCATTTAGCTTATAAAATATAGATTATGCTGTAATTGTTTTAGATCAGAGTCATTAAAAATTATTCGGTAAATAGCACAGTCATTAGCAATTATTTTTATTGAGGAGGAAACAATATATGAAAAATCATTAATATAATCTAGAAAATAGTAACGTTCCTAAGACAGACCTCTGAGGCACCCTGGTACCTAGCACTCTAGTACCAGGGCCGAGGGGGAGTTAATACTATTGCAGGTTACAAATTGAAAACAATTTGTCAAAAATGTTGCCAGAATGTTAATCACGTTTAGATCAATGCTTAGTTCACTTAGTTTGTAAAAGAGAAGACTTTAAGATACCTTGTCAAATGCTTTTGAAAAATTTAGGAATATGCAGTCCACCTATAATCTCTGATCATAAGCAGTACGAAAATCGTTAGCAATACTAACCAGTTTTGTTTCGCATGGCAAATTCTTTCTAAAACCATGTTGAGCTCTGGAAGATAATAACCTGGATATAAGAAGGTTTACAAGTTCTGAGTAAATTATGTATTCGAAAACCTTACAGGGAATGCTTGTTAGTGAGATTGGCTTGTAAATATTAGGAGAGTGCTTATCGCCACATTTGAACTGAGGTATTACCTTTCCAAATTTTCAGCCATTCGGTAAAACTAGAGTCGATTGGTTGTTGAAATATACGTGTAAGTATTGGGGAAATATACTGATTTCTTGCTTTTAGAATTTTTGAGTTTATTTCGTCCGCACCAGGTATAGTTTCATTGTCCGCGTACTGGCGTGTGAGGTGGCTAGAAGAGGCTCATAAGTCAGCATTAGCTGACTTATGTCAGCATTAGCTGTGGCACACACTGAATATGTCGGTGTAAGATAGCACGAAGGTTGAGAGGTCAACTACAATGACAGTGAAGGCTGGGTCAGTAGGAGTGGCGGAAAATTTGCAACGAGAATTGTGAAAAAAATATCTATAATAGCGCCTTTAGGTTTTAAACAAGGCGGGAAATAAAGGCAATGTATCTTGTTTCGCAAAATTGTGCTCCGCTTTTGTGTAAAAAAGTGGTTGGTTTTGATTATATGGGGGAATATGTTTTCCCCTTTAAAAATTTGCTCCATCGATTCATTTATTAATTTAAAGTTACTTAGATTGTGCTTAATATTATGTCTACTTTAATGACTTTTTAAAGAGATGTTTAATTCATTTAAATAATTTCGATACAAAGAGTGAAAAAGATGTGGCACAACTTGTAAGCAAGCACCTGAGGTACGAAATATACGACGACGAAAAGACGATGTCTGTATTGAAATCCCCCGAGAGCAGCGTTGTAAATGCCAGATTTACTTCGGACGCCACTGAAAGTAAAGCGTGCGTCTGTTCAAACGAAAAAGTTATGTCCGCACAGATCCATAAAGTGATCCTTGGCATTATACTAGTAGGCTTGCAGGAGTTCACTTCTCTTTCACCCTTAAACTTTAGTTTCAAAATATTGCAAGGGCTTGTCAGACTTCGCTTGACGGGCCTCTCACGTGTCTCATATGCTGAATATGTCAAAATAACATATATTTCATTACCTAAGGCCGAAATTATGCAATGCTATTAACGAATACTTTGCAGGGCTGATCGATAAAAGTTTCCCGCTCGGCCTAAGATACACCATCGAAACGTCTCTTGAGTACTCAAATTAGTTTTAAGAAGGCGGGTGCAGGCAATATATATTATTTTTATACTCTACGTCATTTCTGGGGGGGGGGGGGGGTCCTGTCGGCGCTGTTCAGAAAATGTTACTATCCTGGAAAATCAGAGTCAGCACTAAATCTGGGAGTTGATCTATTCTTCGTGCTTTAACACATTGCAAATCAAGTTGTCAACATGCTTTTCCTCTGCGCCTTCATGCATTATTCTCTATTAGTTTATGTTTGTTGAAATTAGTGTCGGTAGGTACGGCCAGTACGACTGAAGATAATTGTAATCCTCCTTCTGCATCAGTTCAGTCGTTTCTCCACTGAACCTGGCCGAACGACAATAGACCAGATAAAGGTGTTAGTAAAAATGTCAACAATTTAAGCTCAAAACCACTTCGTAATTTTCACAGTGACCCCACCCCGTACCACCCCAAGCAGCACAGAGTTGGCCAAGCATTGGCCAATGGCTGGCAATGGTCCCTGGCCAAGTGGCCAGACAGTGGCCAGAGATTGGCCGATGACAGGCCTTTCTCTGGCCACTGGCCACTGGCCATTGGCCATCAGCCATCGGCCAAGCATTGGTCAAGGAACGGCTACTCTTTGGCCACTGGCCACAAGACCATCCCCAACCACTGGCCATTCCTTGGCCAAAATCTGTGCTGCTTGGGACTGTAGTGTTGGTTGTGTACTACGAGGGATGCATCTGTATCCCAAAGTCAAGCAAAACATTATATCACACAACACAAACGCGACTGACCTGAGACAGAAACAAACCAAATTGGAGCCACTTTATGTTGCCAAGTGCACCAGTGCCCTCAATACGCAGGTCAGGTAACTACTGAGGTCAAAAAAAATGTTTATACTCCATTCACTGCTTGGCTGACAGGTCGATGGAAGCTACATGAAAGTTAGACCAGTCGTGGGGCTATTTTTCCCCACGTGCTTGCGTGTCAGCCCGTACGAATCCGCACAAAACGGAGCCAGGCTATGAAAGGTGTTTGCAGTATAGATGGAACCACTTTCGCAGAAATAGTTTTCTTTTCTTTTTTTAGTTACATCCAGGTTGTGGTGATGCTTTCATACATTGACACTTTTTGCCGTGTTTACCGACGGCCATGGGGCTAGGCAGTGTATTAGCAAAAAGGATGTCTGCAATCTTTTAAGCAGTATGCAGCAGAATATTTGGTGTATTCTGAATGAAGGAAAGGGCGAGAACTTCGTTTTCTTGCAGTTTGTGGCTGCAAGAGAGGCATTTCTCATGGAGGGAAGAGCGACACTGCTGCTCAGAGCGGTGCTCAGTGTCAGCGGCTCGGGAGAAGAGCAAGGCTTGAACTTTCTTTTGCTATTTTGACATGACTAGCACACAATTTTCGGGCATAGTATTACCAGGCAAACATCGTCATGACCAGGCTATCTTTAAACAAATTCTGCAAGATGAGGGAATCAGTACCACAGAGCTTCTGCAAAACCAAATCTCCCGTACCCCTTTCGTAGGGTATCCATAGTTCTCTGCCACTACTTGATACCTATCTGCGGAAAATCACCCGGAGAGGTGACCAGAATCAGATATCAATAGAAGTAATATATTTCCACTTAAGAAACATGATCTGCACGCATATCAATTCACATCCACCACCCAACACCGCTTCACCACTGATTCGCTATTGTACATCTGATGCGTCTGAATCTGTAAACATTATAATAATAGATAAGCAGTGTGTTTTTGTCATGTTATGTAGACGGCTTGCATATTGCCGCGCGCGCAGCTGGTCGAGTAGGCAGCGCGCTCGTGTCATGGCGATTATCGCGCTTGCCTTCTACGAAAAAAGCCAAGGTTCGATGCCTGGCCATGGGTACACATTTTCTTCTTTTTTTTTCCCTCTGTAATGTGATGTTCTGGTAAATTTGAGAACCGTGTTTCTGATTCGTGTTCACAATGCTCCACGCGCCAAACCTTCTCCGCCGATTGTTCCAGAAGCCCACTTGTGTACAAAGTACAAAAGGGGCTCCGCGTGGCAAGCCGCAGTCAGCCTTACGCTGGCGCCGGTTTCTGCCTCCTCGCCGACATCGTCGCCCGCTTACGGTACCTGTTCTTTTAACCATTTGTTTTGGCACAAGTTCGCCTTTATTAAACCTTTAGTTTCTTCACTGAACGCAGTCTCGTCACTTCACCCGTCACATATGGTGGAGGCGAGGGGTAGTGTAACACGTGCCGTTAAACGTACTCCCCCAAGGCCACGCAGCGCAAGCCCGTCCCTGAGGTGCCCGAGAGGGAGACCAGCGCAAGAACTCGAGTCCCGAGCAAGCCGCCAGAGCCAGGGTGCGTCTCCAGTGTTTGGCCTACTGCCAGGTCCTCAAAGAACAAGCCGTCGAACCCGAGGATGACCACACAGGCGCTGCAAACCGAGACTCCCGCCGCCGCCGCACCCATTATCTACATGCCCGTCGCCCCACGTACTCCGACGCCGTTCCACGCCGAAACCTACGAGCACATCGAGCACTGGATCGCCCAGTATGACAGCGTGGCGCCACACAACGGGTGGACCGACCAGCAACGCCTGAAAAACCTGTACTTCGCACTGGAAAGCACTGCGAAGCAATGGTTTCAGGATCACGAAGCCGTTCTGACCTCGCGGAACATTTGCAAGCAAGAGTAGAAGAGGACCTTGCAAGCGAACATCGACGAAAAAGAGAGGAACATCTACTGCAAGCGCGAGCGCAGGGACAAAGCAGGGACTGTTCAACAGCGTCACCGGCTTTGTGGAACACGCTCTCCTTTTGAATGCACGCAGTGATCCTTCAGCCCTCGGCGAGAAGAAGCTTCGAGTCCTAATGCGAAGCTTGAAGGACGAGAGCTTCGTTGGCCTCGTTTGCAACACTCCGACAACTGTGAAAGAATTTGTTGCCTGAGCCACAGACATTGAAAGAGCACTGCTGGCCAGAGCCGGCAACTTCCACCGCAGCGTCAACATCCTCACTCACGCTACATCCAGCCTTGACTGCGGCGTCGGGGTCAGCAACCTCCGCGAAATTATTCGTGATGTTGTCCGGGAGCAACTCAAGATGTTGCTTCCAGTTCTTGAACGCCCAGCAACAGTTTCAGTCACCGAACTGGTTTGAGATGAAATTCAGCAAGCACTCCAAGCGGAGGATCACATCGCCGTGCCAGTTTCCAAAAAACCAACGCTAAGCTACACCGCCATGGCTCGACGACCGTCGCCAGACAACCACCGGTACACGCCACCACCTTGACGAGACGCCCGGACGCCACCCTACCTCCGACGACAAGCAAATCGGGTCCAGTACGTCCGTCCGGAACAGCCTGCACCCAGAAAGACCGACGTGTGGAGGGCTCCCGCCGACACCCTCTGTGCTTCCAGTGCAGGGAAACAACCACGCCAACCGCCGATGCCTATACCGACGACTCAGGCTGCGAGGGTTCTACCCGAACGACCCGCGCCCCCGTTATGGTGAACGCCCGGAGGGAGATCGACGAGTACCTGCAACGACCTCAGTCCGCTCGAACATGCGCCCCGCCCCAAAGTTTCGGTCGCCGTCGCCACGATGTCCAGCTTCGCCGATGCACCAACCCCGACGTGAAAGCCTGCCGCCCCTCGATCCTCGCCGGGGAAACTATGCGCGGCAACTCCCGGAGGTGGAGTTGACGGAGAAGAGAGACGCCATGATTCTCCACGAACGTCGGAGGGCCCCACTCGAGCGACACCAGAGACCGAAACGACGCTCCTGCAACGGTAAAGAATAACCGAAACGTCGTTATGGACGGCCACGACGCGTCGGCGTTCGTTGACACCGGAGCAGACTACTCCGTCCTGAGTGGGAGGCTCTCCCAACGCCTTCGGAAAGTGACGACGGACGCCGCGGGATGGCCCACAGATAGGAACCGATAGGGCACATCTTATCACGGCAGTCAGAAGATGCACTGCTCACGTCAAGATTCACGGCGAGACGTGTCCGGTAAAGATGCGTCGTTCTACGAGACTGTGTCAGAGTCGTAATACTCGGAATGGACTTCTTGTGCGAATACCGCGCCGTCATCGACCTGGAAGCCAGAGAGTTGAGGCTGCGGAAACCTGTTGTAATGCCCGATTATTAGAAAACTACCGCAGCCACGTCAGCTACAGTGTGTGTACTCTCCGATCATGTTAAATTGCCACCACGCTGGAGTGCACTTGTGCCTGTCGGGACCGAAAAAGGCATCTGCTGGAGAAGCTCTGTTGGAAAGCAGCTTCCAACTGCTCCTTGGAAGAGGGATTGGCATCGCAAGAGGCATTGCGGAGCTAGAAGACAAACACATTGTTGCACTCTTAACGAAGTTCCGACAGGAGGGCCAGCACCTTACGAAAGGCACCGCCGTGGGTCATGCCGAGGAACTCCCGGACACAGACGCAATCGGCGGAATATCTGAAGACCTCTTTGTGGCCACACAAAACAACGTCGCCTTCGCAGTTTGATAACGATTCAACCTTGCCTGCCCCACAATGACGATAACTTAGTGACCTTCTTGCCAAGTTCCTTGAGTGCTTCTCCACATCGTCAAAGGTACGCCAAACGACGGTTGCAAAACATCGAATTGTCACAGATGACGACGCGCTTCCTGCTCATCGGTCGCCGTACCATGTCTGTGTGAAAGAAAGCGAAGTCATCAAGAAGTAGGCTCAAGAAATGCTCGACGCCCACATCAACTAACCCTCAAACAGTCAGTGGGCTTTACCGGTAGAACTTCCATCATATACCGGAGACACGGCAAAATAAAAAACGGACAAAACAACAAGTCTCAAGTTGAGACTTGTTGTTTTTGTCCGTTTTTTTATTTTGCCGTGTCTCCGGTTTATGATGAAGTTCTTCACCGGCTCGCCTGTGCTTTTACCCTTTTACAGGTAGTTCTGGTGAAAAAGAAAGACGGGGCTCTTCGGTTTTGTGTGGACTATCGTCGACTGAACGCTGTAACAAAAAACAACAACAACAACAAAAATATGTCTACCCGCAGCCACGCATCGATGACACTCTGGACCGGCTGCACCATGCCCGATACTTTTCGCCGATGGACCTGAGGAGTGGGTATTGGCAGATCGAGGTCGACGAACGGGACCGTGAGAAGACTGCCTTCGTCGTGCCGGGCGGACTGTACGAATTTAAAGTGATGCCGTTCGGACTGTGACCTTCCAGCGCGTAATGAATACCGTCATTTCGGGCTTGAAATGGCAAAGCTGTCTCGTCTACATCAACGACGTAGTGGTATTCGCAAGCGACTTCGACGAGTATATCTGACACGTCTGTGAGCTGTGCTACAGGCTATCCAGAATTCTGGACTGACACTAAAGCCGTTAAAATGTCGGTTCGCTTACGGCAAGCTCAGATTCCTGGGCAGGCAAGAAAGCCGTATGAAGATTTTTTGGGCCTTGCACTCACTACCGACGTTTCGTTCGCTATTTTGACAAGATTTCTTCACCGCTCATGCATCTGACGTAGGACAACGTGAACTTCCATTGGGGAGAGGAGCAAGAACATGCGTTCAACGAACCGAAGGCAAGACTCCAGGTGCCCCCTATTCTCGGACACTTCGATCCATCAGCGGAAATGGAAGTTCACACGGACGCCAGGAACGCTGGACTCGGCACGGTACTCGTCGAAAGACAAAGCGGAGCAGAGAGGGTGACCGCTTACGCAAACCGGGCGCTGTCCAAGGCAGAGCAAAATTACTCTACGAGTGACAAGGAATATCTCGCTGTCGTCTGGGCGCTAAACAAGTTCCGCCCGTACCTGTACTGGATCCCGTTCCGCTTTGTCATGGTCCACCACGCTCTCTGTTGGCTCCCCAACCTCAAAGACTCGTCAGGATGCCTCGCTCGTTAAAGTCTTCGACTGCTAGAATTCAACGCAACCATTCTGCACAAGTCTGGCCGCAAGAAAAATGGCGCCGGCTGTTTGTCTAGGGCCCCAGTCGAATCTCCTCCCGGCAGCACCGACGATGTCGATGACACCCGACGTCTCGGCGCAGTTACAGATACCGACATGGGAGCATTTCAACGAGACGACCCGGAACTTCGCGCCATGAACGACCACCTCGAAAGTCAGGGAAGTTCAGTTCCGGGAGTCTAAGCCCGATACTTGTCAAGCTTCGTTCTGTGGCGAGGCGTGCTCTTAAAAAAAAAACTTCAGAACCAGCAACCCTGCCTGGCTGCTGGTTGTTCCTTCCAGCCTGCGAAAAAAAAGTATTTCAAACATGCACATGAGGATCCGACTGTTTGACACCTTGGCTGTAGGAGGACGCTCGCCCGGATTCGTGACAAGTACTACTGGCCGAGACTCCTGAAAACAGTCCATCTGTACGCATGGTCGTGCCACGAGTGCCAGCGACGTAATAAGCCTCCATCGAAGCCACCACAACCCCTGCAGTCGATATCTGCCCCGACTACGCCCTTCCAGCATGTCAAAATGGATTTACTTGGGCCGCTCTAAACATCGACGCAAGAAAACCTGTGGATTATCGTCTCGACCGATAATCTTACATGATGCACCGAGACGAACGCCCTTTCATCGGGAACTACGGTGAAGCCAAGATTTTCGTCGAGTCCATTCTCCTTCGGCATGGCGCAACTGAAATGCTGATCACAGATCGAGGGCCATCTTTCATGGCACAGCTGATCCAAGAGGTTCTTCGGCTCAGTCACACCAGACATCGACGAACCACCGCCTATCATCCGCAGACCAACGGGCTAATGGAGCGGCTCAACAAGACGATCGCCGACATAATTTCGATGCATGTCGATGTATAGCACAAGACGTGGGACGAGGTGTTGCCGTACGATACGTTTGCGTACAGCAGAGCGGTTCAAGAAATCACGGGAATGACGCTGTTCCAACTGGTACCTGGCCGGACGGTCACCACGATGCTCGACGCCATGCTGCCTCACGTGCTAACCGCCGATGGCAACGACGACGCTCAACTAACATCTCAACGCGCGGAGGAAGCTCGTCTGGCAAGAACCAAGTTTCAAGACCAAATGCGAGTCGACGCACGCCGGTATAACCTTCGTCGTCGGGACGTCCACTTTAAACCCGGAGACCGGGTATCAGTGTGGACACCGATATGGCGCCGCGGTCTCAGCAAGAAGATTCTTAAACGCAATTTCGGACCCTACAAGATCATCGGACGCCTCTGCGATCTGAACTACGAAGTTCTTCCCGACGGAACGCTCCCATCTGCAAGACGCCAGCCACGACCCGAGGTGGTGCACGTCGTCCGGCTCAAGCCGCATTACGAACGATAGAACTTTGGACGCTCGTCAAAGAGTGAATTATGAACTGTGAACTGTGTCTCTTGACTCTGATAACATTTTGTTTTGTATTTGTGTTTTCGTTTGTGCTGCATCGGGACGATGCGCTTTTTTAAAAACAGAAATTAATAATGCCGCGCGCGCAGCTGACCACGTGGGCAGCGCGCTCGTGGCATAACGGTTATCGCGCTTACCATTCACGCAAGAAAGCAAGGTTCAATGCCTGGCCACGATAACACATTTTTTTGTACTCTTTGTCATGATGTTCTGGTAAATTCAAGAGCCGTGTTGCTGACTCGGGGTTAAATTTTTCTACGCGCCGAACCTTCTACGCCGATTGTTCGAGAAGCCCACGCGTTTACAAAAAAGACTCCGCGTGGCAAGCCGCAGTGAATCTTACGCTAGCGCCGGATTCTGCCTTTCGCTGACATCGTCGAACGCTTAGGGCACCCGGTTTTTAACCCTTCGTTTTGGCACAAGTTCGCCTTTATTAACCCTCTACTTTCTTCACCGAACGCCGTATTGTCACTTCACCCGTAATATCTAACGTCGCGCCATTTGGACTGAAGGGCTTGTAGATACTCGGGGAGAATGGTTCCATGCTTCTGGTTAGTACTCGGCATGCATTTGGGGGTAAACGTTTTTACTACTTGCTAGTTTTGTAGTGCAGGCCTCTATTTGTGTTCTTCTCCAGTCCCCGCAGGATTTGAAACTGTGAAGAGACCATTACGTGGGAACAGGTGGCTCTCATTCTCAGCGATATAGCAAGAGTTTATTGAGGTGAAAGCGCCTCAGAAATACGGGGACAAGAAAGACAAGAGAGCACAGAGCGCTACTTACAACTGAAGGTTTCATTGAAAACAAGATTATTTATAGACACAATCGCCCTCCCCGCATAAAAAGGTGAATTCCTTATCGGTAATGTGTACCGAATGGACACTTACGCAGGCTTCCTCTCCTGACATCCTAATATACAGCGAGCAAGTGTCGCAAAACACGTCTTTGGCGCATCGGAACGCAACGAAGAGGAGGCCCATGAAAGGGGGACGGACAAATAAAACAAACAGGGAGCGCGCAATGACGAGGCAGCAAGCCGCGGGCCGTCATTGGTTTTGGCATAGCCTCATCTGTACTCACAAAACCTGGCAGTCCGACCACGGAGCTACAGAGTGCCCGGTCGCAGATTTGGAGAGCGATGATCTGGTAGCACAGAACATTTTTTGGGGAACCTGGTCGTCAGCGCACAGCTTTTGCAGTGGCGAGGACGCCAAGCATGGTTTTTAATCCAGAGGTGAAAAGAAGCGGTAGCGCGAGAAACGCGAGGAGCACGAGCGGCCATTCCATCGCTCGGTAGAAATGCGTTTCGGCGTCTCTCCGCAGTAGGGCGCCCGTCGCCTGGCTCTCCCTCCCCCCCCCCCCATCCGTTGTCTGCCGCGCTACTTTTTCAATTTTGGTGGCCGCGTGTCGAAGTGATCTGCCAAACTTCGTCAATATAGAGGAGGCTATGGTTGAGGTCGGGGGTAAACAAAAGCACGTGGGTCTGTTCTGGTATTAAACAATCGCGCGAGGTGCGCAAGTAGCAGACGAACTTGCACGCTGTATTGCACACTTCGATTAGCTCTCCGTTTTATTTTTAAGTTTCCCAACAAGTTTTGTTATTTGCATATTTGGTGCGAACGGGAGCGTTTTAAACTCAACAGCAAGATTGCCCAAGGGAGATTTTCTCGTACATAAAATGTGTCACGCGCCCTATCGTTTATGCCCCGCCTGTCCCCTTTACCTTTCGGCATGTCTGGTATATCGTAGGCCACTGACATGGCACAGTATAACGAACCTTGTAGTTGGTTGTTTTTTACATGGCGCTTTTACATCTTTCTTTTTAGTGATTTTTGAGCACAGCCCTGATAGGTTGGACGAAGATGTGAAGACAAGCACCTCAAATTGTGCTACAACACTTAGATTGTGGGACATTCCTTGAAAAAAGAGTTGAAGAACACTTTGATGTGCTTGTTGTTTTCCCTGCTATGCACATACTATCAAAGTTGTGCTCAAACATCAATAACAAAAAAAGAGGTGAAAGTGCCATGTGAAAAGAAACACTCTAGAAGTGCTGTTCGTTGACGGTGCTACGTTAGTGGCCTCCGAAATACCAATGACATTCGTCAAGTTGTACGTAGGCAGAAGGGGCGTCGCATTAGCGATAGGGCACGCGAAGGAACTTTATCAATCAGAAATCCTCCTTCGGACAATCGTTCTGTTCACTAAAACAGATGCCCGTGCGCACCAAATCTACAGCAAATAAAAATGACTGGGAAACTTAAAAAAATAAAACGAAGAGAGATCTATTCAAAGTGGCAGGAGAGGAAAGCTGCGTAGGAGCACCCTGACTGCTCATTACCAATAAGAAATTCGCCTTCTTGAGGCGGGAAAAGCAATTGTATGGATAAACTATTGTGTTTTAATAAAACTTTCAGTTGTGAGTAGCGCTTTGTGCTGTCTTGTAATCCCCGTCCCCATGTTATTGAGGCGCTTCATCCGGATGAACATAAAACAACTAGCCAAATTAGCTTTTTTTAGGAAATGTTTGGACGCGTCTGTCTTGTCTCAACACGCAAACAATGTTGAGGTGTAGGATGGAAAGGACCTGCAGTTGTTTTGCATCAGTAAAACTGACGATCTATATTTGATAATGCATGACATGAATATCAGAGATTTCTTGATGCAAAAAAAATAGTCCGTTGAAATACATGCCAGCGATTCCACGAGCTGTGGCGTTCCTTGTTATTTTGAAGCAAATTGCGACACGTGCCTTTTTTATGTGGACCTTTACTAAACGAATTGCTAATGCATTTTAACATTTCAGAATCAGTTGTCCTTGTCAATCCATTGTAAATTCCTAAAGTGCATGGGCAGCTGTGATATTAAGAGGCTGCATCTTGGTGCAAGCCTCGTGGTCTGTTTATTGTGTTAGTTTCCAGGTCAAGTTCCAATTAAAGACACTGCACCTTTTCCACATAAACACAGCGCTGAGTGTTGCATTCATGCACCCCATCCAGTGAGGTACAGTGATCCATGAAGGGCTTTTGGGCATGACATATTAGTGTTTCTTCACAGTCAAGTGATCTAGCAGATGACGTTTCCCTTTTATTGGTGTAGGGTTTCAATTCGAATACACCACGAAACTATCGCTTTTTTAATACTTTACTTTCTTGTGACATGCTTGGAGTGCAATAACATAATCCAGTGTTTTCAAATAACACATTATCTTTTGTGCCCCATTTTCTCCTGCTAAATCGACAATCGCCATTTGCTTCCACTAAATCCATTCCACTTTCTAATGAAGTGTGCATGGCTTGAGGGCATGATGTCGCTAGGCCTATCACTTATTTTATGAATGAAAAAGAATATATATAAAAAAACGCATCTTATTTGCTCATAGCCAGTGGCTATCAAATCATTGAACTTAACTTCTGCGGCTTATAGGCAGAAGGGTTTGGATTTGGGCTAGTTGGTTGAACATGTTTAGGGGTTAAAATCGCTAAAAACGACGGACGAGTAGGAGAGACACACCACACCACAGAGCAGGCAGCTCGCCGAGACACGAAAACACCCTGTACTACCCCACTTTTTAAATTGGTTTTACTTAAAGTGTTTGTCCGCAGGAATAGAAGACAGGTGGAAGTGCACGGGCAAGTCAAACAGATTGATATTATGTCTACATAAAATAAGCCCGAGCGAGATTTAAAAAAATCAGTACATGGGTAAGTCCTGATGGCGATGGACATAAAACAGTGCTACAGTGTTTAGATAAGGATGCAGAATATTTATAAAGGAATCAAGCGCTTTTTTATTTCGTGACATCAATATTTTACCCACCAAGAAGCAACATAGCGGTAATATAAAACGACGAAGATATTGGCATCGATATGCCCAGGTGATACATTGCTCGTTTATTTTAAAACAATAGCGTTTGTATTATGATATTGTAGATAGCGTAAAAAGGCAGGCGAGCTGGTTAAAATGACAGAGCAGTGTGTGTTTCGTTTTTCATGGTGTAACCCACATTTTGATGTCTATCGCGGGGAGGTTCCATGCAAAAGTTATTTTCAAGACTGACTTCAACTTAGACAAGCTAACGCCCTTTTTGGGAGGACAATTAGGGCGTCACAAAAACACAGACATGATTCAGTCGACTGCCACGCAGGCGTTGATTATTACATTTCAATGACTGGTGGTTTTTCGTATATAGGGCCAACCAAACGGTGTGTGAATGATCGGTTCAGTGGGGAAAAGAAAGCAGTAAAAATAATTAGCCTAACTCCGAAATAGCTTGAAGCATCCACTTTGAAGCATCCACCTTCAACTAACTTTGTTGAATTCACCTGAGACTGGGGTAGAGAAGAAACATCAAAACGTAGAAAACGTTCTTCTACGTTTTGATGTTTCTTCTACCCTAGTCTCAGGTTAATTAAGCTATGGTTAATATTCACCAGCTCGCCTGCACCCTTACGATTTTTTTCTGTGATCAACTAACTTATTCACATATTTAGATATTTATAGGGCAAACAAAAACGGAGTCACTTGAAGCGATGTCGGGTACTGGAATTCTGGAAGCCCGTCTTTGTTGATTCGCGAAGCATGCCTCGTGCTGGTTTTTCATCTCCCTTTCTGCGCTTCGCTGTGAGCTGCTACATGGTTCCCCCAAGCGAGGAGCTCGATGAGATGAGCGATCTTGTTGGTTTGGCGGCGAGAGAGTTCTCGGAAAGTTTTAGCTCGTTGTTAGGTAGCTGCTCTGGTTTAAGTCGGTCGAGTGACAAGACTTCTTGTCGACCATGTATGGACAAAGTCATTGTTTTTCGTGACATTCAATAACGGAATATGGTCCGTCATAAGGACAGTAGAGGGAACACTTCACCTTGTCGTTGCACACGAATACATTGCTGCAGCGTTGTAATTCAGGGCTCAAAATACTTTGGGCGACTGTTTTCTTGGTGGGGTTGGTTGGATGTTCTCCAGAGTAAAGCGTAGTTGGTTGGCATAATTATCTCTGTCTGTGCTGTGCTGTTTGTTTTCGGTGTGGAAAAATTCTCCGGGAAGTAGAATTGTCGTGCCATATACCAATTCAACTGAGCTCAACTGATGGTCTTCCTTGACTGCGGTCCGGATGCTTAACAGTACCACTGGAGGGATTTCGGTCCATGGTCCTGTTGAGTCGTGCGCGCGAATCTCAGTTTTCAGTTGGCTGTGGATTCGTTCCACTAAGCCATTTGAGTATGGATGGTAGGCTGTCGTTCTGATGTCGTTGGTGCCAAGTATGAAATTCAGTTTTCGGAACAGATCGCTCTCACGCTGTCTACATCTCTCCGTTGTTATCGATGATGGCACTCCGAAACGGCTGACGCACATCGTGACGAAGGTGAGAGCTACGGTTTCTGCGGAGATGTCTTTCATGGCCACTGCTTCCTGCCACCTCGTAAACCGGTCTACATAAGTAAGACAGGTAGCAATAGTCACGTGAGGGTGGTAGTGGTCCACGACGTCCAAGTGGACAGTGTTGAACCCTGCATCTGGAAGCTTGAATGTACCTACAGGAGTGAGAGTGCGGCGGTGTACTTTAGCACGTTGACATTGTGAGCATGTCCTCGCAAAGTTTCTAACATAGGTGATCATTTTCGGCCACATGAATCGATATGAGACAAGATGTTGCGACGAGCGTACACCAGGGTGTGAGAGCGAGTGAAGGGCGTCAAAACGACTTGCGGAAAACGTGTCGGTACGTAGGGCCGAGGACGACCGGTAGAGAGGTCACAGACGAGTGCTTGGTCACATTCATGGATTTGATTTTTCCAGGACCAATGCTGTGGATGTAGAAAGAAGGTGTTGAAGCTTTTAATCGTCGTTTTGTGCTGCAGCAAGGCCCTTGAAGTCGATGGGCACTCTGTCAGCGTTGCAGTGGTTAACTGTTATTCGGGATAGTGCGTCGGCAACATTGTTGTTCTTGCCCTTGATATATCTGATGTCGCTCGAGTGTTCCAAGATGTATGCCATCTGATGGACTTCTGTCGCGCTTTACGATGAGTTGTTGGATGTTAAGGCGTAATTGAGGGGTTCGTGGTCCGCCATGATGATGTACTGGCATCCTTCAAGGAAATGGCGGAAGTTTATCACGCAGAGATATGTGGCCAGTAGTTCACGCCCGAACGTGCGGTAGCGCATTTCGGTTGGCGTCATTTGTTTCAAGAAAAAAATAGATCGGTTGCCAATCGGAGTCAATAAATTGCTGGAGGACTGTTCCTATCACTACATCAAAGGCGTTTGTCACGAGGGAAATCGGAGCGTTGATGTTGGGATGGGACAGTAGCGTTGCTTTAGTGAGCGCTGCCTTGCTTGTTTGAAAAGATTGAAAAGCTTATTCGTTCCTCTCGATTGCTGTAGATGTCTTGGGGTTGCCTCTAAGAAATCTGTTCAGTGGTTGGAGGATCGCAGCACAACCAGGATTAAATCTCCTGTAGAAGTTTCTCACTCCTATAAACTCACGGAGTTTGTTCGTGAGATTCTAGGAGTGATATGTCAGAGTACTGGAATCCTGGAAACCGGTCTTTGTCGACCCGCGCTGCGTGCCTCGGGCCGGTTTTCATGTTCCTATTCTGCGCTCCGCTGGGAGCTGCTACAAGCTAAACATCTCGAAGAGTGAGGAAATTGTGTGGCTAAGTGGGACAGTGCAGCGTGAATTTGAGCCATTTTTCTCAGCATGGTTTTTCAAGTTGTTACGTCACCCGCCATGACATTTACGACGACAAGTAGGCCTAGCCGCCACCTCTCCATTGCAGTCTTCTGGAGCTTCAATTTCTCACGGAACTTTATTTACAAGATATTATTTTCCGCACTGCGAAAAGGTATAGCTACACATCTATGGTAACATTCGAACCCGTTTTTCTTTTTAGATAATTGTGGGGCATTTTCACAGAGTGTGCAGCAGAAGGTTTGTTCCTAATATTGTGCTATTAAAACCGCATTTCGCGCATATACTTTAGAATATGTAGAAAACAAATATATAGGTTTGGTTAGAATTTATATATTTTTTCTATTTACAAAAAAAAATTAAGGAACACTTGTTATCCTCTTGAAATTTCATTTTTGCTACTATTAAATATTTTAAATGAAATAAACGTCGCAAAGATGATATTTGTTTTTCCTTGCACTCAATGGTTTAATATGAACGAATTAGTCTATTTTACAAGCCTTTTTGATTGTTTTGCCATGCTTCACGTATACACAAGTACCTGTTTTTCTTTCTGCATGTACATTGCATTGAGTACCTAAAAAGAAGCTATATCAAAACTAACACCAGACTTACAAGAAGAAGATTAAGCATCATAAACTGTAAATAATTAATTTCGATATTGGAAATAATATACATAGATATTCCCGTCGTGTTCAGAAATCGGTTGAATATGACCCACAACATCCGTAGATGACAATCGCACGTTTGTATTTAAACCTGTTGGCTGTATTTTTCGTAATAAACGGCTCACTTTGGTAAACACTCTAAGAGCAACCAGCGGGGAGAACGTTACATCCGTAGCAATCCTGACGTAGTTTGTCTCGGGACCTTACGTCCGGAAGCAGTAGACGCTGCGAGCTATCCCAGCCAAACCGCTCTGTGGACGTAGCCTCGTGATACGCTTTCCGCGCGTCGCTCTGCCCACTCTCCAAGGTCACGTGACATTCACACTGCCTTGGATAGGCCCCTATGGCTCATAGGATCTGCGGAAAGCAGCCGAAGCACACCAGCCATCGGGCCACCGCAAGTAATCCCAAAGCTACCTTTGTATGAATTTTGAGTGACGGGTTAATCTTCTATGATCTTGAAGAAGGACAACAGCGACTCCTGGGACACACAAAAGAGTCTCGGGTAAAGGAGAGTTCCTCCTTCTCTCGTTGTGACCAGAGGCGAGAGAGTTACCGTCATTACCTGTCAAGGTTCCTAGACGGGCATTACAAACGAGGCGTTAGCGACATCCACCAGGTGCTCTTTGCTAATCGTTTAATTCGTTTTCAAATTTCTGTTCTTGTCTTCGTGTCTTTTTCAACAAGAGATTGGTGTGTCTGATGTGATAATGCTCCCTTGAACACAAATAGACCAGGAAATAAGCTTCGAAATTTCGTTGTAGTATCCCTTTAAGATGTTTGGTTCAGCCAACACAGGTACAGCCCAAATGTTGAGAGCGGCCGGTTTGTCGTCTGCTCTTGTGATCGGGCTCGTACCCTTTCCATTTTTATCTCTCCAAACTCGTTGAAATGCAGCATGCATGGTGACGGCGCAGTCTATTCGAACAAAGTGGTGCCTCACGTTGTGAGGCACCAGTTTGTTCGGAAGAGTCGGTGCAAAAACTCCGGGCTACGCGGAGGAGTCTTGCTCTAGGCACAGGAAGAAAGTGACTGAATGAAACTGTAGCTACGCTCGAAACCACAAACGAGGCGGGCCCCGGATGTTCATGCACAAAGGTGACAAAAAGACGACAGACATTTACACACCAACAAAGAGAATCCGATTCTGGCGAAATGAAAAGCAAAATGAAGGCATTTGAGAACCGGAAACTTAGTGCTACAGCTGTAAACAACCCGGGCATGGAACTTCCGGTGGCCGCGTTCCTGAAGTATATGTATGTACCTTTAGCTTGTGTTCGGTAGAAGAAGATGACCTAATTAGGCCGTATTTGTATGACATGGGGGTAACGGTAGATCTTTCACGTGTTTAAGAGATACCGGAGCCACATACGCCCTTGAACGCGCCCCACTAGTGGAGCAAAACAAAATAACTGACTACTTTGTCTGGACCCGTCAGGCCTTGAAAAGTAGGTTGGATAGCCTGACTGTAGCGAAATGAATACTAAACGGACCTTTCGGTTTGGTGGAAACCTAAGCAGTATTTTCTGACAGTGTGTTTCTAAGGTGTCCGTACATTCTAACGAACAGAACGGCGGAGCAACGGAGTGAATCGGGTAAAACACTCGACATGTATCTTGTTCTAGTAGTAACTCGATCACAAACATTGACAATATATATGAATGATTCCACCCTGGCAGGCCACAGAAGTGGAGCAAAACTTAGGAGAAGTTCTTTTGAATTGCAAGGTGGCCAGGTATGGGGCAAAATGTAATGACTCATGAGGTACTCATGTAGCTGCACGGTATATCAGAAACCTAGACCGCGAGATAGCCAACCACCAGGTTTAATGCAATCGGTCGAAAGCAAGTACCCTTGAGAGTGTGTTGCTATCAATATTTGCTAGTAGTGACCAACCACTTCACAAAGTGAGTCGAAAAGTTTCTTTACGCAAGCTAGTCTAGCAAAATCTGGAACTGTCTTCTGGAAGACGTTCGCGCGCCTTGGCTTTGCTGCAACGCTCATCACAGACAACGAGTCGTATTTTGTTAGCAAAGTGTTTGTGGATGCGTGCAGGGAACTAGGGATACGGCACAAACTGACTTCGCCGTACCATCCGCAAGCAAACATCACGGAAAGAGTCAACCGTAACACTGAAGCTGATGCTTGTAGCGCATACATATCGTCATAAAGACTTGAACGCAATCTGCATATATGACTTTCGCTACCCGCAGAATAATCAACCGGTCCACGGGTTTTACTTAGGCTCAACTTAAATTTAGGAAAGGACTCGCGTTTTCTTGGAAAATGACCTTCTTTAGAGAGATCCAGAAAGCATGAAGCGCACCACTACGCATCAATTCGCCTAGGATGCCAGGAAGCGTTTCACGTAGCTGCGGTAAGCTCGAGAGAGCCTCGAAATCTCGACTGCAGCAGGCAAACTAGTACAGAAAGAGGAGGCGAAATGAGCAGTTTAAGGTAGGTGACTTCGTTGTGAAGCGAACTCATCCGCTGAGTTAGGCTGCTAGAGGCTTCACAGCCTCTTTAGCAAAGCGATGAGAGGGCCCCTACCGTATAAGTAAAGAGCTCTCCAACCTATCTTACGAGCTGATGCATCGAGACTCTGGTGAAGTGTGCGAGTCCATTCATGCCACCGACCTAAAAGAGTTTATGAACACAAGGAGATAGACGTGCCACAGGCTTCATGATCAACAATCCGGACCATCTCTCAGAAGATTCCACACCGTCTATACCATGATAGCACCTGCGACGGTGGTGAAGACGACGAAAGAAGAAGCACTAGCCTCAGTGCATTATATTCATGCCCTTTTCGTGTTTTTTTTTTTTGGTGGCGTGGGGGGAGGGGGGAATTGAAAGCAGGCATGCTTCAGTATGCTGCAGTTACGCGGGCGTCGTTATTGGGCGTGACACTTGCTGATTCCACGCTATGGCTTCTTATTTTGTTTTTAATATCTAATGCCTCGTGTCAGAGGCGTTTCGACGGCGACGCAGGTCCCACCGCCAAACCCACGACAGCCGCATCGTTACCGTCTGGAGGTAAAAAAACTCCGGACACGTGCTCGCCCATCTTCGAAGACCCTTGCTGACCCAGAAGGAAGGTTTCCCAAGATTTTTCCGCTATATTTAGCGGCGAAATCTTTTCGCTAAACGCAGTGGAAAAGTTTCTACCGTAAATTCAGCGGAAAAATTTCCCGCCAAATTTAGCGGCAAATATTTAGCGGAAAACAGTTACCTGGTTGGAGTGGAGTCACGTGTGACGTGACAAGGACGAAAAATTCTCCGCCAAATGTAGCTGGAAAATATTTCCCGCTAAATTTAGTGGGAGATATTTTCCACAAATTTTCTCGCCAAAATTTGCGTGCAAATTTTGTCCTGTGACGTCACACGTGACATCATACGCGACGTCACGTGTGACGTCAATATAAAAAATGTCCCATACGGCCACACGTGGTTACGCCGACGGCGACGGCGACATCGCTCAAGCTGGAAACGGGCGCCTGAGAGCTGCGCTCTATAAAGGCAGCGCTGCGGCCTCTCCCGCAAAGGAACCAAAAATGCGGGCTTGACCCACTCCGGCTTTCGTGCAGGACATGCGCAGAAAACATGACAACATATTGCTTTCCGGCCGGAAATAAACGTCAGTGTTTCTTATATATGGGAGAAAGAGGATCATACAGGGCTGCATGACAACAGTCAATGAAGTCTTGGGGTCCTCAGCAGCAAACTGATTCGATTCGAGCCATACCTTGGAAAACGTACATTTTCTCCTGTGTCGCCATCTCGCCAGCCATACGTTAATTGCCAAAATAGATAGCCAAATAGGGTTATATGTCAGAAACAATTTGACAATATTTAAATATATATGTCGATTTACCAGTATCAATGGAAAAATGATGCAAAGGGGCTTTACATAGGAGGGTACTCTAAATTTAATACGCGTAACGAGTGCCTGTAGAAACAGCACACTCAAAGCGATATACACACACTATTTGTCCATCCTAGCAGGATCCCTGCATTATGAATATAATTCTACACGGAGCGACCGGAGCTTCTATCCTTCAGATTCCACTCGCATGTTAATGCTCTTGATGAACCGATATCGATGTGCGAATATCTAGCGCTGCCGGAAAAAAAAAAAAAAAACCGAATGGTCGGCTTCCAGGCAAAACATTGCTAGTCACTTTTCCGACGAGATGCGATGGAGTACAAAAAATAAAATGCAGAGGTGAAAAACAAATCAAAACTAAAGCAGAAACAAAGGGAAGAGTGAGTATTGCACACCCACAGGTAAATAGCCCTTTATTAAAATGAACCCTTGTATTTGCAATGTACATGTAATATGCTGATGATGCCTCCCACATGCGAGGCGAAACGTCAAATTTTGTTGTCTTCTGCGGTGTACAAAGTCGGCGTTGCTATCTTAGTTTTAACGTCTCCCCGCTACTCGAATATTTTTAGCATTTACACGCCGAATGCTTTGCTCTTCAGCAAAAGCTTTCCCAGCCTCAGGGCAGCAGCAGATTATTGTGCTGATTAAAGATAACACAGTTTTATTAAATATAAAATCCAGCCTATAAAATGATTTGTAAAACTCTAGCACATAATGGCTTTTGATCTCTCCTGAACGTGAGAAAGAGTGATATTTCTTCTCATAACGTCAAGGAAATAAGTATTTTCCATGTCACGACAAAAATTGGTATACCGTATCTGTTGTGTCCATTATTTATTTTACTTTTAAGTGTTTCCCAAAAAATGTCCGAAGCGTTTTCCGTCCTGAAACATATTCTAGGCTTTTAGTTCCGTCGTGCTTTCAAATAATAAAGCGGGATAAGAGTTACTAAGGACATGCAGATTGACGTACTTTTTTGTATTTTAATCAGGTTTTTCTTTTGCGAAGGAGAGTGGTTGTGAAGAAGGGATTCAAATTAGAGTTAGCGTTTTTCTTGGATGTGAAGTAGAAGAAATTGCAGAAACATATTGTGGTAGATTTGAATGTCAAGATGTGTTGAAGTAACTGGTGCTCCGCGATTTTTGTAACTGTTAAGGCGTAAGCCTTGTATGTGCCATTGCGGCAAAGGCGAGCTCTGCGTCGTGTCCGAAAGATGGCCAAAAATATACGTCATCAAGCACGCGCCGCTCAAGGTCAAAGCGGACGCGCCTCAGAAATAAAACACAAAGAAAAGCACAGCAACGCAGATGCTTCGTCACGGAAGTCGTGAAGCCGGAAGGGGCGTCGCGCCTGCTCAGTCGGGAAGCGTGATGCCATCGCCGGAGCAAAGCATTTCACCTTCGGGACTATAATGCTTTCAAATACCTACACCTAAGCAATCTTAAAAGTCCTTGGCGTTCTTTTTTTCTTTATCGTTGTTTAATGGTGTTTCCTGGTGTTTTATTTTATCTACATGTTGCTCGCTTTCCTGTCTTTGAATTTTGTTGAAGAACTAGTTTTATAACTTGTTGGCAATGTAAAAAAAATAGCTTCGTTGACTAATACAAAGCGATATTGACTACATTTATGCTGCAGTCAAAGGAAACAGTTTATTCTTCGGGACACAATTTTGCAGTGCGTAGCACGAAGCAGAATATATATTTTCACTACTGACAAATGATGAGGCGGTGAATAACCCAAGAAACTAAACGTTTCATGTGGCGAACTTGTGCCTAAACAAAATGAGAATGAATGAAGAATAACAGGCGTCTCAGGTGTCATGGACTGGAGGGTCGAGCGCAGGCGAAAGATTGACTCCGGTTCGCCACGTGGAACTCCTCCGTATGTACACTCGTGGACTTCTGGAACAATCGGTGTAGAATGTTGGGCGCGTACAACATTCGGACCTCAAATGAGAAACAGGAATCTCGAATACGTCACAACGCGATATTCACAGACATGACAAGAAGGTGCATCCGCTGCGAGGCACTGAACCTCGGCCCTTTTCGTGAGGCCAAGCAAGATAACCACTCGGCCACAGGCGCGCTGCCTATTTTGGATAGCTACGCGTTCGGCAATATTACGAGCGATGTTTTCGCATGACCTTTTGATATGCATTCATATTCGCATCCCCAAAGTTTTGTTACTGGACCTATTGCAAACTTCTGATTCTGAGTTGATAACTATAGCCAACTGCAAAACGCATCGTTTTTACATGGTTGGACATTAGCGCATTGCATTGAGAGGGAACCAATAACACGCGCCCAGTCCAGCTGTGTCTTCCTTGTTTACCCAACCACAGCCGTCATATCTGAATTCTAAGCGCTACATACTCGCAAAAATGCGTTCCTGAAAGGTTTTTCGACGCCCCCAAAACTCTTTCAGGTTATGAAGAACGGTTTTCTCTCAAGCCCTATAGTCCCCTGGCGCACTGGGCGATGAAGAAATATTTCGCACCAAAAAAGGATCTTAGAAGAACAGCTTATATGTTTTTCACGAATAATCTTTCTTGTGCGTGCTTAGAAGAAATTTTATGGTGCGAACTATGAACAAGTCGAAGAACCCCTAAGAATACTTTTACGATGAGATATTTTTTAGAGTGCATGGTCGCATCCATCTGTCCGCGGCTGTGCTCATTCGTCGTTCGAATGTGAAAATAAAAGTGCTATTAAGTTCAGCGCAAGGTCAAGCCTACACTGACCAGTTGGACAAGTAAGCTTTACATTTGAGGAGAGAGCCGCACTAAGGAGCGCCACTGCGCAGCACGTGAATGTCACGTGATAGCCAGAATGGTAGGATGCTGGGTTGGTTTTCATCATTCGTGCAATAGCGGAACGGCGTGATATTTTGCTTTCGGACGTGGCATGGTTGTTCGTCATTATTCTGCTACCGGCTACACAACATACGCCGCCCAGAAAGCTGTAAGTTTCCATCCATATCCAAGAAAAATGAACTGCGGGAATGTGAGATTTAGAGAGAGCAAAAAGGTGTGGGCATGTGCGATATGCTCGAACCAATTAGCAGATGCTTTCACGACGAATAGTGTTGTATCTTGTATTAAGTTTAGCTTTTCTTAGCGAGCATTTTTGTTTCGTACTCCATACCAATTTCACTGGCGAGACACGGCGCCAAGGATAATCAGCTAATCCGCCTTTAATATTACCATGCACCTGAATTTGTTTCTCTCTGTTGTTCATGTACCCAGTCGCGCAGAAAAGTTGAAATAATAAACAGCGTTCTTTCTGTGGTGCAACACGCAAAGACGCTTCTGTGTTTGTTCAACAAATTGTGTCGCGAGGATCCCACATCCGAGCAAGCCTCCCCTTTCTTATGGTGCAGTAGCTGCTGCGCAGTGTCGTCATCGAGGAAAGGAAAAAGTACCTTATGCAGGATATTTAACTATTTTAGCTAAATGCGGAAATCATTGGAATTTTCGTTTTCGCTATTCGTGAATTAAACCGCGCGCTTCAGAGCATTTACGCTGAATAATACGTGTCTATGATCCTAGGCTTTGTTGTCTTTTATTGAGAGTAATTATAACTGGAATACAGACGTGCTTTCTTTACTCACGGGTCTAATGTTGCCGAGCAGACAAAACAACGCTCGGTCTGAGAAAACAACGCCCGGTCAAAGGGCCGAGAAAACAACGCTCGGTCACGGACTTCTAGAAGGTTCTCGCTTATTCTTGCTCCGGACGTTACTTCTGTTGTTCTAGAAAGTGCCTGTTCATTCTCGTCCCGAGCGCGCGACGCTCGAGCCTTCTTTGCCGAAACCTCGAGAGAGTGACGCACTTTAAATAACAGCCCGCCTGCGACCTTGTCGAGTTAGTCGCGCCTCAGCGTTCGATTCTGCTGTTTCGGCAACTTCGACGCCCACGACGCTCGGTTGTTATCTTTTTCCTTTTTGTTTTGGGCACAAGTTCACCCCATAAAACGTTTAGTTCCCTAAATCATTCTTTTTTTTTTTACCTCTTTATTCGTGAGAGTATAAAGAATCAGCAACTCCGTTCTTTTTCATTGGCTACGTTTACATGAATGCGATCGTAGCGCATCGAATCGAGCAGGAACCAATCGCACGCTGCCTGTCTTCCTGCTTCTTCCTTTTCTACCTGTCTGCTACCAATCAAAGTTGTCAAATCTCGATTCGATGCGCTAAGGTCGCATCCATGTAAATACAGCCATTATCATCTCATTACGGCCATCTCATAGCATCTATATCTGCAAATGCTTCAGTGGCTGTCGATGAAGCGTTTTTGTCAATCATGTGATTTTACAGTTTAAATGCATCACGTTAACAAAATGACTAGATGCAAATATAATATGATAACACGCTTCCATCTAATATTACGTCTTTTTTGTTTTAAATTCTGAGTAATGGTGTGTTTTCGTCTTTTACTTAAATTCGGCTTTTTAAACCGGGTGCCTTCTGAGAATGCAACATTTCTTTTTGCATTAACTCTGTAAGAACTCAAACTCATCCTCCCTTCATATTGTGGGAGCATTCACTTCTTCTGTGTAACCACCGAAATGGTAAGCATGAGGCAGCCGACTTTTCTTAAGCTTAGTGAAGTCCAGGATCTGTAGAAAACCCAATGGGTGCAGGACTGTCCTTGATTTTTTTAAAGATGTAACAATCGACATAGAAAACTAGTATGTTCTCAAACAAAGTGGAACAAGTAATTTCTCTAAAAGTGTGAAGAAAAAACCAATAAACTGATGCAAATTAAAAAAAAAAAACTAGTTAGCTAAAAATGAATATCTTCACCGTGCTTTGCCAAGGACAAAAATAAAAATGAACACTCCGGTTAGCGTTATTGAAGCCTGGGATGAAGACCTGCCTGACGCAAAATTAATAACCTTCCACAAAGAATGCAACAACAACAAACAAAAAAACTACTAGCGAGGCAGCGAGTCGGAACGAAGGCCCATTGAGCTCTGAGAAGCAGCAGTCCTCACTTCGGGTTGTGCCGGGCTTCCGCTATATGGCCACACCAACCTTTCGCCAGGGCTAGCCGGTGACAAGCTAATAAACGCAGGGCGTGGCGCGTCCCGAATATATTTTGATCGCTCTGTAGCCAATGAGGTTTTCGCAATAGCCGCTACGCACACACAAGAACCAATCACCATGTGAGAAGCATCAACATGATAAGCAGCGAAATTTAGGGTGAGGTCACAGCCCGCCCTAAGCCACGCCCATACATCAGTGGCCTCAGCCCATTACGACTCGATTGGCTTGACTGCTCGACCAAACAACCGGCTAACAAGCGCACTGTTTCCCTTTCGCGTCATTCGGTGCTTCTAGTCTGGAAGTCTAACACCGCTTGCTAGTATTGCGAGCAGACGAGCGGCAGTCTCTGGCATGGTCTGCTATCTGACCGCCGTCAGTTGTCTGCAATGCCGTGAGACGCGGACGCGAAAGCTGCACGTCGGCGTCCGTTTTCGTCTCCGTCCGTTTGATATTCATCCGACGTCTAAAAACTTCTGCAAGGCTCAGAAGACGCGACCATGAATGTGGCATTCTATGCTTCGTTTCCATCGCATACTACGAGCGCACGGTCCAATAGCTGAAACGTCTGTCAACGTCCTGTTGTGCGGTAAGAAAACAGACCAGAGAGGGACTGATGAAAATGAAGAAAAAATAAATCTGCGGGCTTTCTAGCTTTACTGCTCTTGTTATTTTTTCCAGATGACATCCGCGAGCAAGGTGGGTGAGCAACTTAACGTAGAATTAAAACGCGACGTAAAAATATTCGCTTTGGTAGGCCTGGTGCACTGCACACCTTGTCAGCTTGCCTTTCGAGCCGCAATGAGGGGAACATACCAAGACAAACTTGGTGAGAGCCGAACTCCCAATGGACCTTTTTCACATACCGACGGCACCAGGCGGTGGCTGCACGAACTAAAAATCGAGGAAGGGACCTACCTGCGCTACTAATCGATAATGGGAGCTACGCTACCAGTTTCTTCGTTCTCTGAGCAGCGGGGCGTGCCGAACGCGCCGTCCAAGTGGGGCATCCGTGGCGTCCACTTAAACGTCGTGTTATTCTTTCCGTCCGCTTTCTTTTTTTGCGTAACACAATTATATGTATGCTGCAATTACGTTTGCTACTCGCTGATCTACAGCCTCCTTCCGAATTTCCTCGATTTTTGGTTTCAACTTCCGCCGCTTGGCATCGGCGCTCGCGCGTGCGCAGAACGCTTCTCGGAAAAGGTCCATTGCCTCTAACAAAATGACTCGCAGATTCGTACTTGTGTAGGTATCTTCTCGCTATTGAAACTGTGGCCGCAATCACGACGATTGCACAATTCACACGGACACGAGGCCGGTTTTGCGGGAACCAACATCTTTATTGAGCATTAACACCCGCAAAAAGAAATCAAACCAGATCGATCAAAATAGTTGATCTGGGACGCTAGGCTTAGGCCAGTCCCACTACGAGAACAAGCGCACTTGCGACGGTTGTTGCTAACTACGTTGGTTGAGGAGATCGTACTTTAAACACCTCTGTGAACTCAAAACCACCTGCACTCATAACAACTGACGAGCTCAACAGGCTTCGCTCGTTTAGCACTTACTCAGGAGACGCCGGTTGCCATGCTTGTAAAAGTTTCAAACTAAAGCGGGAGAAGCAATCTCAGAATACATTTGAAATAATAAGGACTCTATCTTAATTATTTGCTTCTCAAACATAAAAATAGTCAATTAAAATACTATAGCGGCACGGAGATACACATTTACAACCAACCTTTCACACGTCAATCATATCTCCAGTCAATGAGATATGTAAGCACTTCTGCAAGCCTGGGGCGGGGCTTAGTGGGCTGCGACCTCCACCTTCTGCCCCTAAATTGCGTCTAATCACTTTAATATCGAGCAAAAATATTTCTTTTGCTGAAAAATAATTAAAAACAAATACTTGTCCTATTTAAATGCCCCTTAAAAAAAACTTTTTCTTCTTGCAGTGTCCATTCAAGTTGACAGTTAGCATAGTAACCGATAACCTAGACTCTTTCTCCTAAGCCACACAATCCGTACTCAAGAAACTCATTCGCCGATGATCGAGAGCGTCATTTTGGAAAGCCTGAACATCGCTCCAAAGAAAAAGCTCGAACAGTCAGCAAACTTAATCTCGCGCGGCTGGTTTTATGACGGAGTGTAATTTATAAACCGACCGCTCTTTTTAAACAAAACGACAACATACCCCTTTTCACCTCAAGGAAAAAAGCCAGTTTTTCGCATTGTTCATACGCGGCGCGAAGTAGGTTTCAGCATTTACGAGACGTGTTTATCTAAGGAAAAAACGATGCTTTTGGCGTTTGGAACATGTACGTCTTGATATTGCCGCGCGCGCAGCTGTCCAAGTAGGCAGCGCGCGCGTGGCCTAGCGGTTATCGTCTCCATGGACCCCAAGCCCCGCAGGGCGCGCCTGCACCGTAGGTGCTATGTGCTTGGTGAGTAGCGTCACCACGGACCCCAGCCACGTGGGGTCCACTCACCAAGCACCTACTTTATAGTAGGTGCTTGGTGAGTGGCGTCACTACGAACCCCGAGCCATGTGGGTTCGCCCACCCACGTCTGGCTGTGCGTGGCTTAACCCGTGTTCGGGGAAAAGGGGACCCTGGTGGTTGAGCTGAGGCCGAGGTATGTCTGGACCCTTCGGGGCCTCCCGGGCGAGGCAATACACCGCTTCGACCCCTGCTTCTCGTAGACGGGTGTCCTGGCTTGGCCCGACCAGGATGATTCAGTCAGTTGCCTCTTCTACCCTCTTCAGCCTTCTTTTCACTTTTCCTTCCACCTCTTTCTCTTTTCTTCTCCACTTTCTTCCTTCCTTTTTCACCTTCTTAGGCGGCAAGGGCCAACCTTGAGTGGAAACAGGTCCTGTCCCTGCAACCACACTAGGGTATAGTGCCCGGGCAGCACTGGTAGAGTAAGTGTGTCAGCCAAGCCTTTCTTGTTATGGCACATTACCTATCCCCTTGTTGGGCTCCGTGGTGGGCGGTGCACTCGGGCACTGAATCTCCTCCCCATCTTTATGGGTCCCAAGCTAAACAAAACCTCTGATCGGGCCCTGAAAAGGGCCCTGCACCAAAGTCCATTACCATCACGCAAAGTCCCCTGAGCTTTTTTAAATTTCCGAAGTTTCTTGGCTGAAAAGCCACTTGCAAAGCTTTCTCCCTTCCTTGTTTCAAAAGTCCTTGAAGGTGTTGTTGGTACGAACTTTAATGCCAAAAAGATGGCGTCGGGCGACCTTCTGGTCGAGATAAACACGAAACAACAAAGTGACGCTCTTCTCGCCTTGAACTCCGTTTCAGATTACAAGGTTAGCGTGACACCTCACCGCAAGCTGAACACCATTCAGGGAGTTATCTCTGAGAACGACTTGCTCGAAACATCTGAGGAAGAGCTCGTTGAGGGCCTCGCCAGCCAAGGGGTAGTAGGTGCACGCCGCATCACCCTCCGCCGAGACGGTGTAGAACGAAAAACAAGACATATTATCTTGACATTCGATTCCACCACACTACCAGAGACCATAAAGGCAGGATACCTCCAATGCCGAGTCCGACCCTATGTGCCAAACCCTCAGCGGTGCTTTAAGTGCCAACGGTTCGGCCATGGGTCGCGGAGCTGTCGGGAGTCGACATTTGTGCCAAGTACTCCAGCAAGGAGCATGTGGCAGAGGTCTGTGAAAATCAAGCGACATGTGCCAACTGTGACGGTCCTCACCCGGCCTACTCCCGCTCCTGTCCATTGTGGAAGCAAGAGAACGAAGTCCTTACTCTAAAGGCAAATGAAAATATTCCCTACCATGAAGCAAAAAAACGTTTCTCTTTCTTGGCAAAAGGCGGATATGCCGAGGTCGTGCGTAGGGGACCTGCACGGCCAGTAATGGCATCGGCGGGAACCCAGACGACTCCGGACGATCTCCGGGTCTCGGCAGAGGCCCCATCGAAACCCACGGTAACGGTGCCAACGGCACCAAGTCCCAAACCCAGGGAGGGTACTGGCCCGCCAGCATTCACCCCAGAGCAGGGGATGCCCCCCCCCCTGCCTCTGTGATCCCTCGAGGCCGGGGCCAACCACCCCGAACCACCGCCCCGAGGAAGCCCGGTGAGACGTCGAAGCAGTTGGCCCCTAAGGGTCAGCTGACTGGAATCACCGGAAGAGCCCATGGATGAGTGTGGGCTCAGATCCGACGATGAGGCTATCCTCTCGGGATGGGAGTCCTCCCATGCTGCTCCCACTACTTCTAGTGGGAAGCAGAATGATTGCGCGAAAAAGATAAACGACCGGCACATAAAAATTGATCTTAAACCTTAGTCTCCTGTTTGTACCGATTTTGGCAGTTTATAAGTTAAAGTTTATTTTAATTTTAGCACTGCTATGAGTAAACAGTTAGGCATCATGCAGTGGAACTGTCGCGGCCTTCTTCGTAATATTGATGACGTTAATTTTTTTTCTCGATGAGCTTCGTCCTGTGACACTCTGTTTACAGGAGACCCATCTGAATGACAAACACACGCAGGTCTTGCGCCGTCACCAGGCTTTTTAGGAAAGACCGCCTTTCTCCCTAACCCTTGCAGAGGTGGGGCAGTAGTAGTGCAGAGCGGGGTTGTGTGCGCGCAGGTGCCGCTACAAACGCCACTCGAGGCAGTAGCAGTTCACGTTCTTTTTGACCAACTCATCACCCTCGTCTCACTCTACCTACCACCCACCGTTCCACTGCAGCTCCACGAGCTGCACGGACCCATAGATCAGCTGCCTAAGCCGTCTTTATTTCTAGGAGATTTTAACGCCCACCACCCTTTGTGGGGTAGTTTTCGTCAGGATTCCCGTGGTGGAGTTATAGAACGTCTTTTATTATCCTCTGGGCTCTGTCTTCTAGAATAAAAAGGAGCCAACGTTTTTTTAGTGCTGCTCATAACACCTTTACATCAATAGACCTTTCTATTTCGTCACCAGCTTTACTTCCATGCATTTCATGAAAGGTTTTAGATAATCCATTCGGCATCGATCATTTTCCCATAATTTTAGAAACCTCAATACCGCTTCCTTCGTTTTCGACCCGCCTTCCAAAGTGGAAGTTAGAGAAGGCTGACTGGGCTCTTTTTGGTTTAAATGCTGTACTGGATCCATCGCTCTTTCGTAGTATGTCCCCTGAGGAGGCGACCATGTTTGTCACTGAATGCCTAATTAATGTTGCTGCATCCTGTATTCCGCAAACATCCGGCGTCCTACCCCGGAGGTGCAAACCTTGGTGGAATGAGGACTGCACAGTCACTCCTAGGAAACAGAACCAGGCATGGGGTATGTTTCGCCGCTATCCCGCTTCCTTTAACCTGATTGAATTTAGAAAATGTAGGGCCAAGCCGTGTTGGAACGGAAACAGGCGAAAGAGTACATCATGGAAAAAATATATATCTTGTCTAAATGGCTTTGTTCCAGCTAAAGAAGTGTGGGATCGGATGCGGAAAGTTCGAGGAGATTACCAATCTTTCCGAACTCCTCTGTTTTCTTCCCCCTCTGTATTGCTGAAAGATCATGCAAATGTTCTCGGGGAGCATTTCCACCTTATTAGTAGCTCCTCTAATTTGAGCAAAAAATTCAAGAAGTTCCAGTCGACTGCTGAAAAGCAGCCCATCTGGATGTTGGAAGGTGGTTCATATTTTTACAATAGACCGTTCACAATGTATGAACTCAAGGTCGCTCTTGGTGCAAAGAAGCAGTCTGCACCAGGGCCAGACCGACTCCACTGTGAAATGTTGAGGAAACTGTCCCCCGAATCTATGAACGGTCTGCTAACCTTTTTTAATCATCTATGGCAAGCTGCTGCCTTTCCTCGTTGCTGGAAACATGCCCACATAATCCCTGTTTTGAAACCTGGGAAAGACCCTTTCATTCCTACGAGCTATCGTCCCATCGCACTCCACAAGTTGCTTAGAGAAGACTTATGAGCGGCTTGTGAATCGCCGTCTGGTCCATTTCTTAGAGACGGAAACTTTTTTTTGATATGAACCAGTGCGGCTTTCGGGAGGGACGAGCGACCACAGATCATTTGGTTCGCCTAGAGACCGCTATACGTGAGGCATTTGTACACCGGCAGCATTGTGTCTCGGTGTTTTTTATTTACACAAAGCATATGATACCACATGGAGGTACGGAATACTTCGTGACTTGTACAACTGTGGTGTGCGAGGCCGCATGCTTCAGTGCATACAGAGCTTTTTCAGCGAAATAACTTTTCAAGTCCGATTGGGCTCCACACTGTCAGATGTTTTCTCTCAAGAAATTGGTGTTCCACAAGGAGGAGTGCTGAGTGTTACCCTCTTTGCTGTTAAAATTAACAGTCTAGCAAAGGTTATACCATCATCAGTATCTTACTCTATATATGTGGATGATGTGCAAATATATGTGTCTTCCTGTAACCTCTCCAGTTGTGAACGACAGTTGCAACTTACAATCAATAGAATGTGTAAGTGGGCAGATGAAAATGGCTTCAAATTTTCTCCTGAAAAAACAGTCTGCGTTCCTTTTTCGTTGTGCTTGGGATTGCCTCTTGATCCTTCCTTGCATCTTAATAGCATTGAAATATCAGTCCAGCAAGAACACAAATTTTTGGGTGTGATCCTTGACTAGAAACTTACCTTTGTGCCTCATCTGAAAAATTTGAAGCGGAAATGCTCGATGTCATTAAGCACCCTAAACGTGATGTCGCATATGTCGTGGGGTTCTGATAGGCGCTGTCTCCTACGACTGTATAACTCCTTAGTTCGATCCCGCCTCGAACATGGTGCAGTAGTATATAGGTCAGCGCGGCCATCTGCTCTTA
>JAZHYW010009149.1:0-25759 GCA_037355805.1 Ixodes ricinus
AAGGATCCGGGTTCGATTCCAGGGAGCGGAATCTTATTTTATTTATTCTTTCTACATGGCGTTCTTGTAACTTCGAGAACGTTCGGCTCGTCGAACGATCCAGTTACGGATGTTCTACGAGGCGAACGCTCTAGGCCGAATGTTCCAGAAGCCCACGCGTGTATATAAGGGGCTTCGCGTAGGCAAGCCAGTGCCAGTCTCGCCCTAGCGCTCGATCCTGCGGTTTCGCCGACATCAACGCCCGCGACGCTCTGCTGTTTTCTTTTGTTGCCTTTCTGTTTTGGGCACAAGTTCGCCCCATTAAACGTTTAGTCTCTTCAATTATCATCGCCTCATCAATTGTCATTCGTGACAATATCTAGGAAACAAAGGTATGTCGGCCGGTCCTCCCTCTATGCGATCTCGATTTCTCGTGCCAAAATAACAAATATACTTCCAGGCTCCTGCCCCACCGAACCAGTTTGCAGCTCCCAGACCAACGGAGCCCCTTTGTCTCCGCCCATGCCTGAAGTCTATCCCGAAACACCTGCATCCACATCCAGAACAACACTGGTCTGATTGCCACTGGGCGATAGTTGGTAAGGGACGTCCTGGTCTCTCTGCCTTTCTAGCTTAGTTTGAGTCGTGACATTCTCCACTCATCAGGAACTCTTCTCTCCGTCATTAATTAGCTGAGGGTTTCCTGTAGGATCCTTCTTGTTTCCGGCCCCAGCTGCTTCACTTGCCTCATTGGGACACCGTTCATATCTGTTGCTGTGGTACCTCCCTATCTCTTCATTGCTTTCTTCAGCTCTCTGTGATTTTGTCCTTGCTTGGCTGCTATTCCAGCAGCCCTCCACACCCCCACTCTCGTTCTCGGTTTCCGTGCAGCTTCCTGCAAACTTCTCTCTAACCCTCCCCTCGACAAACTAGATGGTATCTCCTGGGTCAATCTCTCTTCCCATTTTGTGCACCTTGCATCACCGGGTCTTTCATGAGTCTGTCCGTCTGGTTCCGCATATGTCGCCAAAACTTTACTGGAGCTTGTCGTCCTGCCTTCCTCAGCTCCCCAAGGAACCTCTTGTCTAGCCTCGGCCATCTTGCTCTAGATCAAAGTTGACACCTCTGTTTTTTCTGCTTGCCCTCCCCTCCTAAAATTTTTCCTCAGAGGCATCCTTGTTTTCTCTTTTTTCTAATAGTGCATCTAAGGGTCAGGGGCCCTACGTTGCACGTTTTGGACTCCCGGCGACTATGGAAGGAGAGTGACGTCAACAACGCAGCAAACGCAGTTTGGATGTTGACAGAAGAAAACAAAATCAACGTCCAACCTGCGTTTGCTGCGTTATTGATGTCTCCTTCTCCATAGTCGCCGTGAGAGTCCAAAACGTGCAACATAAGGCCCCCACATGCCAATTTCCTCCATGTTATGGCACTCCTTCCCCTCTACATCCCCATCACCTTATTCTCTTCTTTTTTTTTTGTAACGTATTCGCCCCTTCTCTTTTCCCAGGTGGTTATTCCACCACTCGTACGTCTCAAGCTGCTTGCCTCCTGCCTCCTTCCAGCTTCTGTGCCATGGTTTGGGTTTCCCTTTGCGTTAATTTGTGCTCTCCTGTCGGTTCGCTGACTCTTTTTGTCTGCCGATTTTCCTCCAAACGCAATCAGTATCAGGGTTATGGTCACTTCTGAGGCATTTGATGCCCTGCTCGTCTATTTTCATGTACGTCAGTTTTACATACAGGTGGGGACATCAGGCAATAACCGATCGACGAGCTCATTTCCCTCGCTGTTTAAGTTGTCTTTTCTGTATATACTTGTTCTGGGCGTTGACTATCATCATGACCAAGTTTTGCACCATGTCCAGCAGCATCTTTGACCACTTCAGGGTAGAATAGGTGACTGCTTAGGCTGCAAAACAGAGTTTTTTTTTCTACAAATTTAGTATTTTTGTTTTGTCAGTGAAGTATTTTGTTGTATAGTTTCAAACATTTTACATGCGAAGCTGTTTATGGCTAGGGTTCCGTGGATTTTTCATGTGCGTGAACAAAAACTCTACGCTCGCACCGCCGCACGCGGCACGCCTTCCCCGTATCAAAGATTTGAAGTAAACAACCAAAATAAAGCGATGACGAACGTGCGTGCAAGGTGCCATTTGTTTTAGGCTTTTGCTTTAGTACAGTTACTGCTGCAGACGCCGGCACGTGCGGCGCGTGGAACACCATTGCCTGCATTCTCCTTGGTGCTTGCGTAATTTAGCAGTAGATCTATTCAGTAGATTAGTTATCAATAGTCATCATTTTTAAGATCAGTAGGCTCTCAAGTAGATAATAAAGGTTTCTCAAAGATTTGCCAATGTGCGACCCGCGTCGGCCATGTCTATGCTCGCACCGCCTCTCTCTTTGTCGTCGTTCCAAGCGCTTGCGTGCCTAGTTTCCTTTCCTTCCACTCTCCGGGGGTGGCGGTCCCGTCTCGCGTGTCTACTTTCCGCCGTCGCGTGTCTACTTTCCTCATGCTCCTCGGGGCGGTGATGGTCGTCCACGCGTAAGAATAACCACCGATCAAGAAAAGCAATAAATGTGGGGAGAGCGCCTTTAGACCGCACGACACTTGAGTGCCGACGTTAGAGCGCGCGACACGAGGGTGCTGCGACAGTAGCGCGCTTGACACTGAGCGCATGTCACGAGAGCGCACGCCAAGTTGAGCGAACACCGCAAAATGTGGGATGTACCCGCGGCTCCAGAGAGCGAACAAAATTGTGCGACTCATCGGATTGAAGCATTGGTGATTTTTGATTGATTAAATATGCCTTTAATAAAAAATAAAAATAAAACGGGTACGACTCTTTGTAACCAATTGTGTACTGACATTGGAGAGAAGAGGGCAGGGGAATGGGGTGGGGCATATAGGTACCGGGAATGTCTGCAGTTGGGTGGAGCAGCGAGTCCAAGACTACTTTACGGTGCTGCGGTGCGAGAAATAGTTTACTTTTTGCTATATTTGGTCTATACTTGGCAAGCATTTGGGCTCTGATATATTTTGGTGGCTATTTAGACGTCCCTCACATAACTTTAAATAGTATTGTGACATCCATGACCGTAATGAAGAAAGCTCACCGCGGAATAAGTATCAGTAAAAAACTCATCGAAGGAAAGCTCAGCGAAATTTCATCGGATGCAGAGCTTTCTAGCCTTTTGACGGATACAGGAAAACCTCCCCTGCAAATATGTGAGATATAAAAGCAAGCAACTAATGAAGCTATATAAATCAGCTGCAATGTTTGTTTTTTCTGCGGAAATAGACGCTACAGATTGTCTTTTTTTTCCTGCCAGTTTTTTGTAACACTTTTTGGTTTGTCACACGAAAAAATTTCGTCGACTCATTTTCAATGTCCTTGCTGAATGCCGCGGCGTAAATCCCCGCCAATTTTACATAAAACACGCGATGCCGGAACAAGTGGTCGGTGCGGTCGGGCCACTCGCGCTGGACTGGTTTTGCCATGGCTCTCGCTGCGCTCTCGCAGTCCGCGCGCTCCAAGTCGCGCGCTCTAACGTCGCGGCGCTCTCGTGCCGCGCGTGCTAACGTCGTGGCGCTCTACTGTCGGCGCTCTTGTGTCGTGCGCTCCAGTGTTGTACAGCCATAAATGTGTGTGCGTACCTTTCGTCACGATGACTACCGATCAAGACAATAAATGCCTTCGTACCTTTCTTCAAAATTCTGTGTCACGTCTGTGTCGTGTGCTAAACAGCTTCCCTGATCATCCACCTTCGCAGAGTGGAATGGCTCATGATTTTTATAAAATACATTTACAGGACTTCAAACAAAAACAAAAGTTTAATTGCCAGGCGCAAAGCGATGATTAAGTTAAAAAAATTCGAAAAGTGCTTACTTTTGTGCATTTTTATGCATTTTAAAGAAAATCATTTTAACAATTAAAATTGCATAACCATCACAACATAGCAAGCTAAAAGCCGTTCAAATTTTATAAAACAAATTGTGAAGCGCTTCGAAGCGGGGTGTTGAACCGAAATGTTTTTCGTTCCGGTTTCCATTCAGGTTCAGTTCAGGGAAAACGGTTCAGCTCCGGTTCAACTCGGGAGTGAAAAAATAAAGGTTCAAACCAGTTCGAACCGGTTCGTACTCATATGCTACAAAAACAATTGACGACAGCAAAAGATAAATTACGCATGTTTTATAAAAGTGCTACATATAGAAAGGAAAGGCTCACATTGCTGTGTGAAACGAACAAGCTAGTGCTGGGGCAACTCGGGACGTGGGTGAAAGCGCAGTTCAATATCAGGTAGCTGACCGAAGAAGCAGGACGTCGTCAAGCATATCCGGGGAAAGATGGCATCTCTGAGACGATAAAATGAACTTCAGTGCATAAAGGCTCGCTCCACGCAGACCTGGGTCGCAGGCAATCCTAGGCTACTGCGCCAATGCACAAAGTTCTGCATGGGTTGCGTTCCCGTCTCTCCTCCCAAAACTGCTACACGTTAGCGTCCCTTAAAAACCGCAGCTTCTTGTCCAGCATTTCCAGGAGGCATGCTATATCAAGTGGGCTACTGGTACCTCGAACGTGCACGCCAGCCTCAACCTCTTCTCTTTTGAGGAGTGCTTCCAGGACGTCTTAGAATCTTGCTCGCATTGCAGAGCTGTGATCCGCCTCCAAATCTTTGTCAAATGCAACGTGGCCCGATACGTTTGCTCGAGGGGTGAGAAGAAGGCGGTAGCGGGAATCCATGTACACTGCTCCACAGAAAACATCCGTGTCAAGAAGTTGTCGATCTCTCTTTTTCATTGACTGGACCAAGGCCTTTGCTAACGGCGTCGATATCTTGGAAGTGTCCATAGAATATCTCAGCCATGCTCCATAGAAATTTTCTACAGTGAGCTGTGCCTTCTGCAACGTCTTCGTCGCCACTTCTGCCGGGCGAAGCGATACTGCGAACATTTTGACTTCCCCGCTACGTCTTCAGTCAACCTGGAGCTTTCTTCTTTTGAGAGCAACCCTCCAGCGAAGCCTTTTAGTTCAAGTAGCCTGGTGAGCATATGCAGCGTGGACATCCACCGCGTTGGACAATCAAGCACTGGTTTCTTTAATCCCAGCTTCTGACCAGGGACCTAACGCATTGGACACGTAGTCCCTTAACAAGCGCGCGGCTTTCTCCGATTTCCGCAAAAATAAGTTTTTTTGTTTTGTTTTTTACATTTTTGGTTAATTTTTTAGGTTACTGCGTTTTTCGCCACGCACTTTTCACGCGACCTGACTTCGAGTACGAACCGGAAACCGCATGGGAAACATATCGGTACTGCTCCGGAGTGAAAATAATTCTTTCGTTCCGGTTCAACTCCGGTTCGAGCGAAAATAACGGTTTTTTTAGGTTTTCGGTTCACGGTTCGGGTTCGGTTCAATACCCTGCTTCGAAGAAAATCGGATCTTTACTCAATTATTAATCAATGCCTATGTTTTACGCACATTTTAAAAATGCAAACCATGCGCACGCCATAAAACAAAAAAATTGTTGCGAATTTTTTGGGAAAAAGTTATGCACCTTGGGGTAAAAAGTCATGTATATATTTCTATTTAATCGAAAATGGTTAAACGCGACATATGAAACGTTTGAGATGGAATGACCCAGCTCAATAAGTTCACAAACCGATGTCTGCGGTGCATTCAAACAGCCATCGATCTTTTTTATTCGCGCTCTAGTATATCTTTAAATACGACACCTTTAAAGGTGTCATTTTTATTTGCTTAACTAGATAAATGTTCAGAACAAACATTTGTCACACTGCGTTTTCGAATAGTAACAGGCAGAATTGCCTATTATGTTGGTATTGTGCGATGTTATTTTAATATTATGTTGTGCACGTCTCCTTTCGTGATCAAAAATATGTTTCGTTTATTAAACCCCAAACTTATCTTTGGCTATGGGTGCAACTACGATTGCATATTATTGTGAGTTATTATGAAATACACTAATATGAATGAGTGAATGAATGAGTGAATGAATAAATGAATCAATCAATCAACAGCGAGCGATAGCCACTGAGGGCATAAGGGAAAGGAAGGCGTTTCCTTAGGATAGTAGTTACACTCAGCAGCCATTGAGACGGCGGCATTAATCGATCACGAGGCCCACCTGAAGAAAATATGCGGTGCAGTTCTGTCTGCTGGAAAGTGAAGAGAATGGCGCCTTTACTCAGCTCTACGTAAGAGCGCGGCTGAAACTTGCGCTCGTAGGCCTCCCGCACTGCTTCTTGCTGAGTTTGGCTCATCACGTCCGTCTCTCAATAGATGGAACCCTCTGGGGAATTAAAAGAAAAAAAGAATCAGTTTCAGAGGGATACAAATTAAAAGCGACCCGCTTTACTTGACACGCACTTCTAAAAGAGTAGGTTAAAAATTAACAGCATTATATACGGAAACACTCGACATGTACGCCCGGGGACTCAATAAATGTGCCCTGAGGAGGCTTTTGAGATCACCAAAATATGACGTTAACTCCCTCTGCTGACTTTGAGCATCCAAGAAATCCTCAAATCATGACGATATGCGGCTAATTTCCCTATTAACAAGTACTCAAAGATCGCAACACACCGAGGTCATCTCCGGCGATGAGAGGAGCATGTTTCGAAACCAGGACCACTGTCAGCCAATAGCAAGCGCAGGATCCTCGCGCCGCAGACCGGTGGAACCGCGGAGTGATATCTCGAATGCAGGCGGCTCGTTGCCCAAACAGCAGCGGACTACGATTCGACCCAGCAAGCGCGCGCACGAGCTGACGACCGGACACATCACTCCCGCGGAAAAGGAAAGAAGAAAATAAAAAACATAGTGCGCTGTTTTTGAGACGCTTAAAGTAATATACCCTCTCCTAAACTAACAAATTTAATTTGCTTTTATTATCTACAAAAGCATACACATTTTGTAATAACAGTGTCTGCAATCTCAATGAAATTTCGCGTTTTGTTTGGTCACATCTCGTCCTGGCTGCCGGCTCAATACCTATCCCATCGCCGGAGATGACCTCGGCAGGTTGATCTTTGATCGTGTTTTAATAGGTAAATCGGACGCGCATCGTTTTGATTTATGGATTTGTAGGATGCTTAGAACCCGCAGAGTGAGTTATTGCCATTTTAAGTTAACTCAGATACCTCCTTAATGCACCCTTAAGCCGAGTCAACAAACCTGTCACCAACCTAGCCAAAAAAAAAAAATCGAGAATAAAACATGTTTCCAATTTTGATGACCGTGTTTCGACAGCTCCGCGGACCTATTTCATGATGTTTGCCTCACCTGGGTCGCTCAACTCGTCAAATCCGAAGTTAGGGCCAAAGTTCGCGAAGTCTGCTGATTGGACTCCCGTGACGATGGCGTCGCGCGAGGGACGAGATGTCAATCATCCTATCTCTCGGGCTCAAATTCCAGCAAGATTGTGAAGCACATAGTCGTAAAAAATTGGGTTGTGGGGATATTTATACAGCGTGTAGTTGGTCAGCCATTTTTAAAGTTGCGACGAGTCACTCGCTGTAGACGAGCAATCTAGCCAGTGCGGTACAACCGCTAGCCTGGGGTCTTTAACGTGCACCACGCAGTAGTGATACACGACCGCACGCCGGTACGATGCTCATCCAGATCGAAACGGGCAGGGTGGGGCTCGAACCCCACATAGTCGTAGCGAGCATCATCGGAGCGCGCGCGAGCAGTGCCGTGGTGCCAGCTACGCTGCCATTTACAGTGGCTCTAGTGCCAGCCAATTTAACGGGTGCACTTACGACGCCGCGCCGGCGTGTCCCTACATCGCCACGCCACGTTAGAATCAACGCTGTCTAGACTGTTCCTAGGCAGGGTGTGAATACTCTGAACTTCCTCGTCGCAAGATCGTCGTTTGAGAAAGGTTTTGGTGACGACAAAGTGACGTTTCACAACTTTAGAAAGGAGTTATTTGAGGCCAAAATCTTCGCTTCCGAATCGAGGAGAAGATTTAACTGCTATGAAATTGTGGAGCCGTGAGCGGTGTACGCGGCTTTAGAGCTGATCCTCTGCCACTGTCAACAACGATGCCGGGGTCACCGACAAGTGGTGTGTGTAGTGATGTCAGTAGTGTTTGAGAGATGAAGGGGCGACGGGGTATAGCGAGAAAACGACGGGGGAAGTACCTATGAACCACACGTACAAAAACCAAATAGGGGTTGGAATCTGCCGTAGGAAATGTTCGGTAGAGAGGGGCGGGGTGTGGAGGTAGTGGAAAAGGGGATATCCCTTTCCCCGATTTTTTGCTATACATTTCTGAAATTCCTGGGCACTATATAGATGTCTATGGTATGGTATGGGGTGGGGCGATCAGCCCCCCCCCTTCCCCCCCCCGCCTTACCCCTTTATGCCCCTTACCTTCTTTTTCAACGCCACTGGGAGGGGAGGGGATGAATCGCTCCTTAACCGTCCCCATGTTTCAACGCCCCTGCTTAGGTGCGTTCCAACTAAGAAACGACGAGGAACAGCACAGCGTGCAATTTTCAAAATAATGGCTTTAGAGGTTCTGGGAAAAACGGTCCGCGTTCCATGCACGAGCAAGCGGCCATGACAGACTTTCAAGCGAGAGGCTCGTGCTAGGGCTCGTAGTGTGCAGGCGCTTTCAGTGACGTCCTTTTATAGATACTCCCTTCACGTCAGGGTGAGGATTATCAGTTGTGAACGACAAATTCGATTGTGCGTGTTCAAATCGACGGGGACAAGTTTGATTGTGTGCGATGGAAGCTTGGAGTCATCGCGTTCTAAAAACATGACCTTCAATATATTGACAACCTGACTACCTGACATTACTGTTACTTCCGTGGATGAAAATAGAATTAATCCAAGTTTGGCTAATCTAGGCAAGTCGACCACACCAACGCTTTTGGTAGCCAGCGTGGTGAATAGTCACTACTCAGAAAAAAAAAAGCCGTAAAATGACTCGAAATTAACAGCGCAAGTATGGAATCAACACAAACACACGTCACCACAGGTCACAAAACAATCACGCGGGATACATTCACATCAGACAAGACACTCACACAGCGCTGACTCACAACTCAATATATTTCGAGACATGGAAAACCAACTCGCCCAAGCCGCCGTTTTCTCCGTAAAATGATTTTATCCCGCCGATCGGGGGACAGCTGCTCAAAGCCGAAATCCGCCCGAAAGCGGACAACGCTGCTCGCCTGGTTCTGACCTAGCCACATCTGGCTACATCTATCCAAAAGGCCGAGAGAATTAAAAAAAAACGGCAGGGCGTTTTTTTATACTTCGTTTCAGCTTGGGTCGAGATGCAGCCGATGCTACAAGCGCGAGCTCCGGGCTTCCAGCGTCCCTGCCAAGCACGCGCGCTCGTGCAGTACAGGCACTGTTCAGGGCCACACGCTCGTGCTTGTAGCATCGGCTGCGTCTGGACCCAAGCTGAAACGAAGTATAGGAAACTCTGCTTCATCCGCAGAAATAAGAACGATATCAGACTGCCAACTTCGATGGTGTTTATTTTAGAATGCAATTACCTCAAGTCTCCGCCGTACTTTCTACAGACTATCGAACATGTTGGTCGCAGCTAAAAATCTTTCTCGTGACGTCATACCTATGAACCACGGTCGTCTCCACGCGCTCTCACGTGCTCTCTTGTTTGGCACCTAGGGAGTGGTACGGATTTTTGGCCCCTTCAATGAAAAACGCCACGAGATAAACGGATCTGCGGGTTTGTGAGAAAACTTCCCGGCAAGCATTCGGCTAGTGGCTGTTATCTCTCCACCTTTGGAGGAGTGGATTTTCGTATGCGTTCATTATTGTTGTTTCTGGGTATTGCGAACCGAGGTGCATACTAACGCAGCTGACAACGTGCTATCCATTTTCTCCTGCGTTTCAAATAAACGCGTGGATCAGGAAACGAACGCACGTCTATAGTCGTGTTACCGAGTGCTAGGTAAGGAAGAGCCGAGACAAGAGGAACTAGAACACCGTCGGGTTTATACCTCGCTCCTGCACCCGACTCGTCTTCTTCTTTTTCTCCCCACCTAGGGTGCCTACATGTCTGTCTGTCTCAGGGTGAAGACATCCATTGTTGCACTGAATGTGCCAGCGCGTGACGCTCTCACGCACTCGGTGCGTGACTTGGGCGATAAAATGGCGTCTATGCATTAGCCAAAGCTGCGCGCTCGAGCTGAGTGACACCGTATTGCGCGCGCTTCAAAATGCATAAAAAACGATTGGGCGTGAAAATGGCTGAGATGTCACCACTCAAGCAAAAGCGCGCGTGTGTATGAAGGCACCTCTATCCCCACCCGCATCCCAGACCGCGAGGCGCTTTATATGAAACGTCTGATATACGTTAAGCGATTCAAACACTTGCGTTGAGTCCCTACCGACTGCATGCGAGGGCTGCTAGGGCGTAAGCTGCGTCGGCTCCAACAAAACCAGTTTTAACCTTGTTTTGTTGGAGCCCACGCAGTTGTTGCCACAACAACCCTCGCAGTCAGTAGGACTCAGAGCAAGTGTGTTTTGCAGGCATGTTTATAAAGTTATGTTCATACTTCATAAAGTTCATAACGGATTGATATGCAGTTATGTTCATAAAGGGTGGTCGGACTCAAGGCAAGTTATGCAGCAGCTGGCAACAGCACTCGCGCGGCACCTAAGATCAAGAGGCCTCTGGGCATGGTCCCATCTATATAACTTTCTATTGACACACTCAGATGAAGCATTTCTCGCTCGCAAAACACGGCTATTCCAACAAGAGCTCACTGAATGTGGCATCGCCATAAACCCGAAGGCCACCCAAATACAGCCGCAGAGAATCATCGAATTCTTGGGCTTCCTCCTTGAAAGGGATATTGAGATGACAGGTCACACCCCGGGGAGAGTTAGTGACCTCAGACAAGTCTTACGACAACTGCATGTGCCACTTCCGAGGAAAACGTTAGAAAGTAAACATGCCACATGGTCTTTTACTTCAGTTTATATCGCTGACATTACCACATGCTCCCACCACTCTTCAGAGCAACATCACAAGGGCAATTTCTCCCCAAGGACTGCGTCACCAAGCTAGAAAATGTGTGAACAGTCCTCCCACATCGGGTCCCCTGGACCATCGCCTCTCCAACGGAAAGGATGGCTTCCGATGCACGCAACGTCGGCACCGCTCTTGCGACAAGGTTCGTGAGCACCGCGGTAATCACGGACCCAGCACCGGAAATATACCGCAGAGGAGCAACAGCCATTCACATAGCAACGCTTCTGGCACCACTAGGAGCAATAATTTTGAACGACAGCAACGCCGCAGTCCAAGCCGTGACAAAGGTCCACGGCCGGGCATTGGCGTAGCAGCTCGCCACGCGTCACTACGTGTGACGGTCGTAAATAAAGAAAGGCCTCTGGGCCCTCTGGATTCCCACCTTGCTCAACCCTGCCGAAGCCCCTTCAAGGCTCTCACGAATTCAAATCCCAAACTGGCCAATGAGGGAGTGCCGGCAGGGGGCGCGTGCTGCCGCTGCATGAAAGCAGCAGGAGCGAGGAGGGAGCTCAGTCGGGAGCCTAGACCAACGAGGGATTTAAAAAAGAATGAACATATCCGCCCTTTATGAACGTAAGGCGATAACAGTATATATGTGTGCTAAGAATAAACGTTTCCTGGCCCGTTTAGGCGAAATTATCATGGATATTGGTAGTGTTGGGAAGTACTTTGAGTACATTGCACTTAAAGTATTATTTCAAGTAGGTTTAGAAAACTTGTACTTCACTTGAAGCACACTCGCTGAGTATGTACTTTTGCTTTACGTAAAGTATTTTTTCTAATACTATCCGCTGAAAGTTCAAATCCCGAGTTCAAAGTACATTACCCAAATGTAGTCTTGTTCAGCTTGTGTCAAAATATTCGTCAAATCTAAAGAATTCGCTGGGAGGGATATTTACTATTTTAAGGACTACGCGTTAACGTCCTTCTGAGGTCGAGTATAAGGGTTCACCAACCACCAAAAAAAATAGAGTATCATCATGTGAAAACACTCTATCGTCTTTTGAGACGTCATCTTATCATTTGTCTGTGTAGAGTAATTTCGGCTATAAGACCGACGCACATAAGTGCCTTATTAGTTGATTGTGTTAAATAGTTCGTCAGCGAGAGTAAAACAACTACATTGTGGCCATATGAGTTTATCCAATATTCGCTGACATTTCCGAAAATAACTGATGCACGCCGGATTAGTCCTAGGGCAATGCATACCAGTTAAAAAAACAAAACACTGTATATAGGAATGAAAAGGCACCATGAAAGATTGTGTTAAAAATCACTTGTACAGTACATTACTTTGGAAGTGCATTATATTCATAGCCCTTTAAGTACACTGCACCCGGTTTGCTTACTACTTTACTTGAGGTGCATTACCTCTCATTTACTTTGTACTTTACTTCAAGTATTTCTTAGATGTACTTTACTCGACACTAAATACTGGTATGATTAGTAGGGGTGTGCGATTACAGAATAGTAGTTTTCGAATCGAATACAAAATCGAGTTAAGAAAAAAAAAGCCGAATATCGCATCGAATATTGAATAGTGATTTTATTTGTACGAAGAATTTTTTCAAAGTGTGCTGTGAAATGAAGCTCAAATGTATTAAAGTTCTCGAGAGAAAAAAAAAAACTGCTGATGGACGCTGGGCATTAAAGATCCAATTTTATGGCCCAAACATAATCTATCTACCCTAAACGTCACAAAAAACCCAGAGTTACAGACACGCGTGCCTTTTTTGCTCGTTAACGCCCTAACAACGTGACGTTTTTATTTTTATTTTTATTTGTATATTTTAAAAAAGGGCATTTCGCGATGTTTGGTCTCAGTTTTAAGGAAGAAAAAAGGCACCCGGGATTTTGTTTCACATAAATAAACAGATAGGTGTTAAATCTGAGTAAACAGGCTTAAACAATATAATTTGAAGTAAGAAAAAGAAACATGTGGTTAGGTGGCGCAAGTCACCGCCTAACTGCCGCCATGCATCCATTCCTCCATCCATCTATCCTGTTTTAGAGAGCCTAAACTTAAAAGAGGGAGCGCGAGAAGGCTCCAGCGCAGGTTGGTCGTGAGTGCGCATGTGTTGTGTTGTCGCGTGAAACGAAGGAGAGCAAACAGAAGAGCGACGACGCCTGCCCTGCCTGCCCGATCGACGCTTTCGTGCCTTTCGTCTTTTCGTCACCTTCGCGCAGTTCGTAATATACCCTTTGCAGAAACGCACAGCGCCACGACGGCAGGGAGTTTCGGGAACTCTCGGTACAGATCACGCGCTATCTCGTTGCGCCTCCGCGACTGCGAGTGCGTCGCGGCAGCTACCGCCAGCAGCCGTTGCAGCCATCCGCCGAGTCGTAGGTAGTGATGCGAAACTATCGATAAATTGACTATCGATACTATCGATAGTTTTTTTAAAACTATCGATAGTGTCGCAGAACTATCGATAATCGACTATCGATAGTGCTATCGATAGTTTTTCAATAGTCGACTATCGATCAGTGACGTATCCAAGGGGGGGGGGGCGGCGGGGCCGCCCTCCCATCAATATGTCCGTCCCTCCCCCTCCCCCTTTTCGAAGGGCAATTTGACATGGGTGGACCCCCTGGTGCACACGAAAGAATGGGAGAATAGCATCCTTACCGATTTTCCGCCCCCCCCCCAAAAAAAAGAAAGAAAAAAACAAAAAAAACGGAGTTTTGGATTTGCCTTGCTATCGAGATAGTACTATCGATAGTTTTTTACTATTGATAGTCAGATTTCTGGCGACTATCGATAGTACTATCGTTAGTTTTGCACCACTAGCAGCGGGTTCCTCTTTGCCGGCTTGTCTTCGAGGTTCAGCCAGATTCAGCGGGCTACCGCATAGTTTAGGTTTACAACAGTGGGACTCTTGTTTTTCTTTTTCTGTTTGTTCTGAAGTAGAAAGGGCGACGACTCTTACAGAAGGCGCCAGCTGGTGCCGCCGAGGCTGGCGCCGTGGCCGTATGCACCGCCGTCTGCGTGCGCGCCGCGAAGTTTCGCGCGCGTTGTAGTAGCATAGCCTCCTCTATACGGAGGAGGCTATGACGTAGTAGTATTCGCGTGTAGCGAACACAGTTGCCGGACCGCCGCTCGCCTCCCTTCCTCCTCTTTTCGCCCAAACTCCCGTCTTCGTCATCACTGAAAGCTGAACCAGAGTTGGGATGGTAAGTGCTCCCTAGTGAAAAATCACAGGCCGAGGGCTGGTGTGACTTAATCACACCTGAGCTTTTCCCAGAATGTGATTTGGGACATTTCCTGGTGTTCTGGTGTGACGCAGAATTCTGGTGTGTTGGTGTGACACCGAGAAATCTGGTGTTCCTGATGTGACACCAGCTGTCTGGTGTTCTGGTGGGACATCAGGTTTTGTTGTAGTGTGATACCAGAGCACCTGTTGACTGGGTGTTGCTTTACTCACTGAGGAGGGTACAATGATAAGTTTGACAACAACGCTTCTGTCGTCATGTTACTTTATTAAAAAAGCAAAAAAGCACAACATAAACTTGGAGGCTTACTGTTGCCAGGGGTTACCGCGATCAGCTGGGGTCTTGTCGGAGCCACTGCCCAGCGTCGAAGAGCCAGACCCCTGCCGTTCTGCAATTCTTGGCCTTCTGCTTGCGGTTGACTGCGTGTCTTAGTTACACTGATCCGTTCCGCGTGCCCTCTCGCCAGAGATCTACTCTCTAAGGCATCACATTCGACAGATGGCTCGATTTCCTTGTCCAGCTCTTTCAGGAAAGCTTCCTTAAGTAAAGAATTTAAAGTGTTTCTTCGAGCTCACCGATGTCCGGTGGATCCGTGCCAGCAAGGAGCGCCAATCTCGTTGATGATCTTTGTTGTGGCAGCTCGCAGGAGTAATCCTCTTTTCGCTTAGGCGGCTCGCCCTCCTCGCTCGTAGTCAGGCATGATCTGGCCGTCAATTCCCGGTTTCGGCTCAAGCTGTAATAATCTAGCTTTCTCTGTTGTTTTGCTACGAAACCCAGCTCAGCGGAAGTCGGAAAGCGCACCCACACCACATCTTTTCGGCTTCGGCTCACAAGAAGACACCGCTTTGGCCTGCTCAAACTTAACCAAGAATACCGGCGAAAAGGGAAAACCCTCCAAAGGGCAGGCCGGCGAGCGCTCAAGCTGCTCAAGGCCAGCAGGAAAGTTCTCGGGACCGAGGACACCTTCTTGAGCACAAGAGAGCCGCCGCGGGGTCTCTGGAGACCACCAAGACGGGAGCAAACGAGGCACTCCGTCGGGGACGGGCGGCACATCAAACTAATAGAAAACACGCTCGCGGACGGAAAAGTCAACAAGAACAACTCTGGTCGTCACATCAAACTGCGTGGTGTACGCCAAGCTGCCGTGGGCACATGGCCCGTAGTGGTGTGACACAGACTCTCTTGGTGTACCCATCAGGCTGATGTTTGGGTACACTGGACATTCGGTGGCGATCAGGCTGGTGTGCTCGATTGACCAGCGTTGCTGGTGAGCACACAGATATTCCTGGTGTCACACAGGATTCTCTGATATCACACCAGGATTGCCTGGTAGTACTCGTAGCTTGGGCTAGTTGGTACCCTATTTGAAAAAATTAAGGGAGAAAAGAGAAGAGGAGCGACGCAAACTACTAGTGTCGAAAAACTATCGATAGTAAACCGTCGACAGTACTATCGATAGGTTTACGATAGTCGACTATCGATAGTTTCCCGATAGTTGATTAACGATAATTTCCGATAGTCGACTATCGATAGTACTATCCATAGCTTATCGATAGGTACTATCCATAGCTCATCGATAGTACTATCCATAGCTTTTCGATAGTTTTTTACTACCGATAGTCAGATTTCTGGCAACTATCGGTACTATCGATAGTACTATCGATAGTTTTGCACCACTAGTCGTAGGTCGTTGGCGGCGTACCGTATCTCTGGCAGCGTAAGGGGCATCGCGGCAGGTGAACTTATTTCAATACGTTATTCGTCACTGACTTACCTTCACGTATTGAAGTGTCACCGAATCCACTTAGTTTGCACCGCAACCGCGGCGGGTTTCGACCAGGTTCGACAAAGCGTTGGTGCAGCAGACGACAGAGCCGGTATAAAGGAGAGGATCAAAAAGGGGCAGACGTTGGCTCGTCGCTCGCCCGACTCGACTGCTGTTGCCGTGGTAACCTGCGCCTGCTCGCGTATGCCACGTGGTCACGTGGTAGCGGGAGGTGGGGCGTACCGGGGACTCCCATTATTCGTCGCGCGGCGCGCGCGAGGCTTTGGGATTTTTGCAAAGGGTCTATTCAAACGCGGCTATCGAACGGTTGGAAACCCTCTCAAATCAGGCACACTATTTTTCCGTTCCGTTTCGTTCCGAATCAGAATTTGCGGTTCCCAAAAGAACGACAACGATAACTCGGCTGGTTTCATCGGCGTGGTTAACGTGGTTTTCTTTTTATGATCATGCAGTCGCCGATTTTGTGAGTGCGGCAAGTGTGTTCTACATCGGCGCTTCAATTTGAAACAAGGGGCTTTATTCGTGAAAGAAATTAGGCATGGCGCGGAATTCCGGCGCAAACTGGATGTTTCGGTTGTGATTCAAGGGTAGATTGTGTCACGATCGTGAGTAAATCTGCGTGCTATAAAGTTCGTGGCGTTCGTTACTTTTCTTTTTTCTAACCTGTGTGTTAGATTTTTATGGAATGGTAGGACCAAAAGGTGTTTCTCGCATGGTCTAACATCACGGCGCTAACATCGGGAGAAAAAACAACTTTTTTGTCAGGCTCCGCGCCGACCGCGCGTCTTCGGCCGAATGTATCGAATATTCGAGTGACCGAATACTAGGAATTCGATTCCCGAATCGAATTATTCGGGAACTTTCTATTCGATTCGAATTCGTATATTCGAGTATTCGCACACCTAATGATTAGTGATCATGATAAGTAGAGAGTTCAACAAGATTTTCAGAAAAGAGGTTCCTACCTGACTAAGAACATGGTTGAAGACGTAAAGCGTACTCTACTGCGAAGTTCTCTTTTATTCCGCCACATTGCGATGTTTCCTTCCGAAAGCAGCCTCTCACAATTGAAGACTGAAGCAAGCTTAGTTTCGAGTACGTCTTTTATTATTAATATTTTTCAAATATTAATAAGAATTCTTGCTATAGATTAGTTTACCCTGGCCTCACACTACGCGCAGTCATAAAAAGGCGACATTTTTGGGGACAACTCTGGAACGTACATTCTCTTTGTAACGTTATACAACAAGGTTGCACGACATGAAGGAAATTACTTCGTGCATTACTTAGCAAAAGGTAATTTTTAGTTGTTGCAACGTCTTGATTATAAGATAATTTTCCCTTAAAATAATGTTTATCGAAAGCAATATCATGGTGCCGAAACTTAACGCAAGCGGTGCTCCTTTTTTAACAATCAGGTGGTTTAATTTTTTTTTTGCATATAGATACGATAGTACTTTGTTATTTACAAATGCTTTTGTGAGTTATTATAAAGTTTCATTGAAAATCAACTTGTAAAACTGACTTTCGAGATTATACAAATACCGGTTTCTTATGATTCGAATATCAGGGACCTTGGCGCATAAAAAAGCCAGTTCGCGCTTTTTCAACTGTAGACTTCCCAGTATAATCGTTGAAATGTTTTGTTTTTATAATTAATTTTTGAATAAAAGCCCGAATGGACAATGCAAGGATCTCCCGGAGTGGTAAAGCACGCACAGCATAATGATACTAATGTTAGGAGCTAAATTAAATCAGCATGCACGCATATACCATCTATGTAAGAGAACACAAACACTTTAACTTCATGGTAAAGCAATCTTGTGTAAACAATCCCCCAAAAATATGTGAAATGCAATATCAAAAACGTAAGCATTCTTACCTCACAAATAATGTTCAAATGGCGGGGTTTCGTTATGTGCTTCTTTTCCACTACGTGGCTGATGGTGATACAGTGAGCCCATGAGTAGGCATTATAAGCACATGTACAGCGGAAATTAAAACGCAAAGTTCTGCACCGGCTGCTCGCAGTGTGCAAGCGCTGACGACGCCGCAGCTGGCGCGATGAGTTGCATCGAGCCGGCGACACAGCCAGACTTGTACCCGTTACTTCAAAAAAGTAATTAATTACAAGTACAACTACTCGGCCTAAAAAGTAATAAATTGCCGTTACAAATTACTCCCCATAAAAAGTAACTGACTAATTTCTTCGTTACTTTACTCGTTTACTTTTGCGTTACTTTAAAGAAACACGCAAAATACCTGCAATCTCTACTGCGTGTTTGAGGGGGAATTTTGGGTCCCCCTCAAGAATACAACACATTCAGTACTATATCTACCCATTATTTTAGGATAGTAAATTTAGGAGGATGAATCTATGAGGTTTTAAAAGACTTGAACAGGTGTTCGATCTAACCGAGTCCAGCGCTATCCACCGAGACAGAACTGAATCCCATGAACATGCGATGAAAGCACTTGGGCGGCGGAGGCACGCACACCATTCGAAATATGGTATCCGCAAACTTGAAAACACGACTCTCCTGAAGATGTGGTATTTCTATGGTTGCTGCACGTTGCATAAATAGGGGTTAGTTTATCCACTAAAACCAACTGTCTGTGAGACCAAGATGCGGAACTTGCTTTTGGACAGATTTCAGATTTCCCCCATTCCGTGGAGGAAACAAACGGACAGAAAACGGCAACCAAGCCCTATCTTTGCTCCTGCGACCCTCCACCCCCAAACCTGGGATGGGGCGCACCCGTTTCAAGGAACACCGCAATCCCCAGCAGTGGACGCTCAGTGGTGATGAAGCCCAGATTCCAGCCCCGAGTATAAGTTGGTGAAACGGCCCGAGCAAACAGGTTCTCAACTTCCTTTTGGGCCCTTTCATTCTTGTGTACTCTTACATCCGCAACCACTTGTCCGTCAAAATATTCCCTCAATATCGTTGTGTGCGGCGTGTGCCAGGGGCCGTGCGAACATCAGTAGGGAGGTTGGGAAGAGTCGCGACAACGGAAGAGGAAATCACGATTACTTTCTTCACGGGACGAAGGCCAAACGCACCCTGTTTTCAAAACTTCGCTAGTTTAGCTCCACTTGGCATTTTAATAGGCAATGTTTCCTCTGTTCCCCCCAACTCCGCGCCCCGTGTGCTGAGGACGCGGGGGTTCCAGGCTGCTTTTGCAAAAGCCGCGCTGAGTGCCGCATAGCTGATGGACCAAAGGACGGGCATTTTTGGCCTCGAGGACGGGGTGCTCCAGCCTCGGTAATAAATCACATGTTGTGGAGTCGATTCACTGAAGAGCAGTCCATGAGCGGCAGTGAACATGACCGTATGTGGATGTTGGGAGGAGGGGGCAAGTCGTCAACGGAACTGACCCTCGGGCCATAATTCACTGTCTCACCATTTGACACCAGGGAAAGGCGCGTCAGAGACCGTCCAGTCCATACTCACTAGTGTTAGTGGCGAGCGTCACTCTCTTGCCGGCTCTAGACAGTGTTGTACACGTTCTTCAAAAGAAGGAACGGAAGACCGTTCCTCGTTCCTTCTGATTTTGGAACGCGTTCCCGTTACAAGTTTCATATGTGAAAAAGGAACTCGTTCCCGTTACAGTTACAAAATGGAACGTATTGTTACATTTACGTTACATTTGTATTTTTCTGATTACCATATTTAATTAAATCGAGGAAATCTTTTTAAAATTTTTAATCTATCCCTTTAAATGGGAACATACGAATTTGAATGCCATGATGGAAGGGCACCAGAAGAAGAAACAAGCAGAAGCAGGGTTTCATTTGTTGATATATTCACCTTTAAAAATCTCATCTTTTAACCGTATTCACGTTTGTGGGGGGCAATTCAGACGAGCCAAATGTACGGTTACCCCACTGCGCGAGCGTTTTACAGCAACTTCGCACGTTTCAATCCAACAAAGTCCCGTGTTCGAACTCAGCAACAGTTGCTTCTCGATGTTGCTGTCCGCAAGACGAGCAAGTTAACAAGAGGATAGGGCTTTGGAAGGTCAGTCTTGAAAACTACAAGTCCTTCTTCGTGGAGGTCAGTTTGAAGGTGGGGGACATAGGGAGAAGGAATACAGATTAATTTTTTTGTATCTTTTAAAGGGGCGATGCAACAATTTTTGTACTTTGCGCAAATACCACTTAAAACGGATCCCTGACGTTAATGACCTATGAAACACGCGTTTGTTTTTCACCCCACGCAATAGAAGTCCCAGAAAAGTAAAGAAAAACGAGCGGCGTTCATTCCCTCAACTCGCAGCCAGAATAAGCGGCCACGTGATCTGGAGCCGATTATATGCCGCCAATGTTGATCATAGCCACGCGCTGGGGTTGGCAAAGCACAGGACACGCGCTGAGTTCCCGACATTGTTATGGCTCGGCTATTGTCGTCGTTGCAGCGGTTGGACACGGGCCACTACCCGAATGCTTCTCGAGCTAGTAATTATCACGAGCCCAAATCGAGTGCCCACGCAATGCTCGGGTCCAATCTATGAACCGCATTCAAATATCGTCATCGGGGTGTTTTGCGATCCCCACGTTACGTCATCAAATTTTGCAAAGGAGAGATTGAATGAAAATGATCGCTTTTGTCCTTGAAATTACGCCGCAACAAAGGAGTTTCTTGGCCAGTGGCGTTGCGTGTGAGTATCCTTGAGTCCCAGTAGTGCCAGTAAGCTCGTGTAAAGTGAAAAACATTCCAATTGAATATCGTTGCACCGCTCCTTTAAGTGACCAATGTTCGGGATACAAAGGTGTGTTCGATGTCTGGTAACCTGTTCTTTTGTTGTAACTGTAGGTCTCTTTGTGGAAGTTCAGTGATGGTTGTAGTCGGCCTTAGATTTCTGGGTGTATGTGAATTTCGTGGAAGCAAAGAAAGTTGCTGAGTTTGAAACGTCCCTTTTTCTGTCTCTTTCCTTCGACTAAACGTTTTGCTTTTTGTACCGCAGTCTCGGGCACTGAAAAAAATGATCGATGTCCACTAGCTCTCCTGCACCCGACAGTTACCGAGCGAGGACCACACAAAATAAAACCTAAGATAAGTAACCAAAAAGTTAACGAGTACCTGCTCTTCGTTTTCATACTTTTAAAATTTCCGTCTTAGAAATAAAATAAATATTACCCCACTGGACGAAAAAAGGAACGCCGTTCCTTCCTCCGTTCCAGTAAAAATGTAACGAGTTCGCGTTCCAGTTCCACCGATGCAAAATAGAACGGCGGCGTTCCTTCGTTCCTCCTAAAGGAACGCGTTCCAGGAACGCCGTTCCTTGGACCGCCGTTCCGTACAACACTGGCTCTAGATTTCTTCGCCGGTCTCTTCCCGCGCAAACGACTCGGAGTCGGAAAATTCAGCTTCATGTAGGATTCACCCTCAGCTCATCTGTTACAGGTAAACCTAGTAACTTATTTTAATTAAGGATAGATATTTTCAAGTAAAACTAAAGTTTGAACACAAAATCGAAAAAAGATACATGATTGTGCTACACTAAAAAATGACGCGGAAGGGAAGGCATCATACACAACGTTTCAGGCGGACGCCCTTCTTCAGAGACCTCAAGATCCGCATAGAGATAGCAGACAGCACTCTATCATCATTTTTTTAATTATGGTTTTAAAACCTACAGAGCCCCATTCATTTATCTAAATTATCTTAACTGTAGTCTTAAATTGGGGTGACAAAGAAAAAACCTATCGAACAAAAATATATAAATAAATAGCAACATTTATTTCCAAAAACCTTACCCAAAACGTTAGGGATGCCAGGTAAAGCCTGGGTTATATTTTAGCTCTAATCAATCTTGTGGCAGTAGGTACGCGTTGATTAGGGTTTACACCCGGAAATAAAATATAATTGGGGACCTGCATGGTCAACTTTGTATTTGAGGTGTTGGTATTTCTCAGTTTGGTTATCTTTTTATAAATTTAGAGCTTTAGGACTTCGCGTTGTCGTAAATGAAATTATATGTTTTCTCGCAGACGTAGCCTCTAAGCTCGCACACTAAATTTTGTGATATCTAGAATTCCCTCTCTTCATATTTTAAGTATTAATAAAAAAGAAACCTGTTCACTGGGGAAACTCAAATGTCATGGAGGAAGTAGTCCGTCGATAGGATCTTTGAACTGTATTTTATTTGAAGACTCTGTGTTCCGAAGGTATATGGAGGAGCATTCGAGGATATATTTTCAGTTCTTATTTTGTTATCGTGTTGCAGAATCTGATAGATATTAAATGACCGGTGGTTCCTTCGTCAGCGATAGCCCGTTGGTCCTGACATGTTCATGCCCCGTTCACCATTCACGAAGGTTTTGCGTTCGGGCTGTGGGAATTAAATTGGGAGTTGTCACAATACTTGCGGGGGCCGTTTTATACAAGCAATTAAAATATTGCGAACGTAAGAATGTTTCTGCCAAAAAGTCGTTTTCAAATTTTATATGTAGAATAGGTTGTAAGATTATCCCGAGGATGTATTGCTTGGGACGCATTAATTACACCCTTGTTTATTTAGGCTAATACATTTCCATAGATAGCAGCAATATGTTTTACCCTGTGACACTGCCGCCCCTCCCCTTCAACCAATTAAAGTTTTGCCCCCGTCAAGAAAAATCCTGTCGACGCCCATGGCCGTGGCCCACTTGATCTTCTTTCTTCATCACCAAACTAGTCAAAACCAAAACTCCACACAAAATATTAATGCACAGTCTTTCAGCTAAACTGATTTTGTCGTTTAGAAATTATTAAAAAAGCACAATTGTCAGTGAACAGCAGGCTTCAATGTCTCTCACGCGTTTACAGCCGGCTTACGCTGTCTCAACTGCTGTGTCCAAGTTTATTCTTAGAAAACTCGGGCTGTGTTCCGTTTCCCTAAAATGTCAGAGTAAGTTCCCGCAGGCACAATCCGCTGACGAGAACCTCAACATTCTTGTTTCTGGGAATATTGTTTCAGCTTTGTATTTCCAAGCCGTTTTGGCTGTGCTCTCTGCCAGCTTATCGCCTGCATGTCGAAAGTTACTGTTTAAACTGACAGTAGTGTTGATGCTACTTTTTTTGTTCCCATGAGCTCCTGCCATCGCTACCCTTATGTTTCTGCCTTACGCATCCGCTAGTGCAGAGTCAAGTGACAGAAGTCACATTGCTGGTTGGTGCAGCCAGTATTTACCTTTCACAGCAATGTCAAGGATAAACAGGGGCGGGGTCTCGTTGCAGTTTTTTGTGCTTGCGGGGTGGGCGTGTGTGGGCAGAAACATCGACAAGCAAAGGAGGGTGTAACTTTAGAAACAGTTTTATATATGTCGTGTACTGGTCTGTGGTGAGTATGCCGGCTGCGAGACAGTGCGACGGTGCACGCAGTGCCGGCTGCTGCGCGAGCCAGGCCTCCTTCCGCGTACCCTCATTAGGGTTATGGCTGCTCAACCTAGAGCACGTACATGTACCAATAAACTCTTGGTTCTCCGTGCCTGACACACCGGACGCCTCGAGTGGACTACTTTACACTGGCGACGAGGATGGGATCATTGTAAAGTAGTCCACTCAAGGCGTCCGGTGTGTCAGGCACGGAGAACCAAGGGTTTATTGGTACATGTACGTGCTCTAGGTTGAGCAGCCAAAACCCGAATGAGGGCACGCGGAAGGAGGCTAACTCGCGCAGCAGCCGCCGCTTCGCGCTCGTCCACTGTCTCGCAGCCGGCATGCCATCCGACCAGCACATGACAAAGAAATGCTGATTGGTTTTTGGGGGACAAAACGCAGGTGGTGGGGGAAAGAGGGGGCAGAGGCGAGCGGACATATGCACTACGGTCACAGTGTCCACGTTCCTATCTCTTCACGACCCCCACGCGACGGTTTGATGGGCCATTAGTTTCCTGCTCTTTTGTGCGCTTGAAGCAGTCCGTTCGTTTTCCAAGAAGTCGAAGCCTGTTTGTTGCCTTCATACAGAGAGTCCAATCCCCCCAGCCTGTCTGACCGTACGAACGAGGAAGGAAGATGAGATGGACTCGTTGGCAAAACAAGTAATGAACCAAACAAGATCTTAGTTACGTCTGAGATTTTTCTTGAAAGATCATTAACCGGAATATGCCCGTTCGCACGGTAATCAACGAACTCGGAACATGGCAGTGCAACGTCTCGAAATTTCTACAAAAAGGGTTAAATGTAGTTCAGCTAGAAGGATTCTCTCACTGAGAAATTCAGAGGCACTAATCGATGACCTAGAAGACTTTCCATAAAAGTACAGTTATGTCAATGGACATTAAGGATTTATACTATTCGCTAGAGAAGGTTGGCTTGATGCAAACGGTTAGGCAAGTGCTAGAGCTGAACCTGGTAAATTTGCAGTCCAGAACAGGTACCGCCGACGACAGTTTCCTTTTCTTCTTGATTTATATCTTCAGGCGACAGTTGTTGAATATAATGGTCAAATATATGTTCAGAGAGATGGTGTATGCATTGGCTCTTCCGTGTCACCGATGTTAGCAGAAATCTATCTGAACACGTTAGATAAGTGCGTAACTGAAACCCCTAATGAAAATGACTTGAATGGATGCTTGGTAAAAAGGTACGTTGATGACATTTTTATTGGCGCTTTTCGAGAGAAAATGCTGGGTGTTTGGAATCGAGTGTAAGAACAGCAGCTCCGGAGCTTAAGTTTAGAACCGAACAACCTGAAAATGGGGTCCTGTAGTTTCTTGATTTACGCATACATGTCGAACAAGCTCTTTGTTGGGAGTACGTGAAAAGCCGCTAAAACCTGTGTTAAGTAGGAAGAGTTGCCACGCCAAATCGGTTAAAGCATGGGGTAGTGAAGTCCTTAGCAACGAACGCGTTGCGTAAATCGTGCACTCATTTTATGGGTAATGCGGTCAAAGAACAGTGGTCGAGGCTGGAATCTGCAGGATATGAAGAGGAATTCATGAAAAGGCAGTTAGAAAGTAAACTTCAAGATGAGCACCAGGAAAAGAAAAAACAAAGGAAAAAGATAGCAGTAATCCCATATTTCCACGGCATTCCCCACAGCCTAAAGGCTTGCGCCAAAAAGTATGGAGTAGACGTGCGTTCTCCTCAGATTTCAAAATGAGCAGGTTGACGCCGATTTCTGGCAAACCACAAATGCTGTCAGAAAGCCCGTCGGGAACCTTCGGTTCCGTGCTACCAGAAAGTGTATAGTATATAAAATCCCGTTAACATGCGGGTTCAAATATATATATATATATATATACAGTTTTTTTTTAAGCTTAACAGAATTTTAAAACGAAACCATGAAAGCTGATTACATGCTGGTCTGCGCAGGTGAGCTATACCGCCATGGGGGACATAGTATAGGGGACTAATCGTAACGATCAGTCGGCTAATTAGTTAAAATTCGTTAATTAACTTTTTAATTATTGAAAATAGACATATAGTTCCAATTAGAAACTGCTCAGCGTCATCGAAAACCACTAATCAGTAATTTTTCAGAAAGACTTTGAACGCGTGAGAAGCGTAGTAGTGCACTAAAGTTACCGCTCGTGGAGCAGGTATAAGGCTGGGGCTAGATAAGAGACGGAAAAATTGCGCGGGCGCCTTATCGGAACCGCTAGCTTTGTACGTGCTCCACGAGTGCATAACAACGTTAGTACACTACTACGCTTCTCACGTGCTCAAAGCCTTTCTGAAAATTACTGATTTAGTGGTTTTCGATGACGCTGAGCAAGTTTCTAATTGGAACTATATGTCTATTTTGTTAA